>OZ024816.1:42229017-42430755 GCA_964017055.1 Chloromyia formosa | reverse complement strand
AATCATATTTTTGGTTTTTAGGGCATGGTACAAGCTGCATTTGAAGACCCAATTCAACACTCTAGCTGCCGCAGTTTTCGAGGTAGGGCCATTTGAAAAAGTGCAAGTTTGGACCCTCTAGCTGCCTCCGTTTCCGAGATATTCAAGGTTTTATATTTTCCTGTCGAGGGGTGGCTTTGCCTTGAAATTTTCAAGTTTTCTTGCGGGTTTTGTTCCGGAATCCTATTTTTGGCTTTTAGGGCATTGTACAAGCTGCATTTGAAGACCCAAATCAACTCTCTAGCTGCCGCAGTTTTCGAGATAGGGCCATTTGAAAAAGTGCAAGTTTGGACCCTCTAGCTGCCTCCGTTTCCGAGATATTCAAGGTTTTATATTTTCCAGTCGAGGGGTGACTTTGCCTTGAAATTTTCAAGTTTTCTTGCGGTTTTTGTTCCGGAATCATATTTTTGGTTTTTAGGGCATGGTACAAGCTGCATTTGAAGACCCAAATCAACTCTCTAGCTGCCGTAGTTTTCGAGTTACAGCCATTTGAAAAAGTGCAAGTTTGGACCCTCTAGCTGCCTCCGTTTCCGAGATATTCAAGGTTTTATATTTTCCAGTCGAGGGGTGACTTTGCCTTGAAATATTCAAGTTTTCTTGCGGGTTTTGTTCCGGAATCATATTTTTGGTTTTTAGGGCATGGTACAAGCTGCATTTGAAGACCCAATTCAACTCTCTAGCTGCCGCAGTTTTCGAGGTAGGGCCATTTGAAAAAGTGCAAGTTTGGACCCTCTAGCTGCCTCCGTTTCCGAGATATTCAAGGTTTTATATTTTCCAGTCGAGGGATGACTTTGCCTTGAAATTTTCAAGTTTTCTTGCGGTTTTTGTTCCGGAATCATTTTTTTTTGGTTTTAGGGCATGGTACAAGCTGCATTTGAAGACCCAAATCAACTCTCTAGCTGCCGCAGTTTTCGAGGTAGGGCCATTTGAAAAAGTGCAAGTTTGGACCCTCTAGCTGCCTCCGTTTCCGAGATATTCAAGGTTTTATATTTTCCAGTCGAGGGGTGACTTTGCCTTGAAATTTTCAAGTTTTCTTGCGGGTTTTGTTCCGGAATCCTATTTTTGGTTTTTAGGGCATGGTACAAGCAGCATTTGAAGACCCAAATCAACTCTCTAGCTGCCATAGTTTTCGAGTTACAGCCATTTGAAAAAGTGCAAGTTTGGACCCTCTAGCTGCCTCCGTTTCCGAGATATTCAAGGTTTTATATTTTCCAGTCGAGGGGTGACTTTGCCTTGAAATTTTCAAGTTTTCTTGCGGGTTTTGTTCCAGAATCCTATTTTTGGTTTTTAGGGCATGGTACAAGCTGCATTTTCAGACCCAAATCAACTCTCTAGCTGCCGTAGTTTTCGAGTTACAGCCATTTGAAAAAGTGCAAGTTTGGACCCTCTAGCTGCTTCCGTTTCCGAGATATTCAAGGTTTTATATTTTCCAGTCGAGGGGTGACTTTGCCTTGAAATTTTCAAGTTTTCTTGCGGGTTTTGTTCCGGAATCCTATTTTTGGTTTTTAGGGCATGGTACAAGCTGCATTTGAAGACCCAAATCAACTCTCTAGCTGCCGTAGTTTTCGAGTTACAGCCATTTGAAAAAGTGCAAGTTTGGACCCTCTAGCTGCCTCCGTTTCCGAGATATTCAAGGTTTTATATTTTCCAGTCGAGGGGTGACTTTGCCTTGAAATATTCAAGTTTTCTTGCGGGTTTTGTTCCGGAATCCTATTTTTGGTTTTTAGGGCATGGTACAAGCTGCATTTTAAGACCCAAATCAACTCTCTAGCTGCCGTAGTTTTCGAGTTACAGCCATTTGAAAAAGTGCAAGTTTGGACCCTCTAGCTGCCTCCGTTTCCGAGATATTCAAGGTTTTATATTTTCCAGTCGAGGGGTGACTTTGCCTTGAAATTTTCAAGTTTTCTTGCGGGTTTTGTTCCGGAATCCTATTTTTGGTTTTTAGGGCATGGTACAAGCTGCATTTGAAGACCCAAATCAACTCTCTAGCTGCCGTAGTTTTCGAGTTACAGCCATTTGAAAAAGTGCAAGTTTGGACCCTCTAGCTGCCTCCGTTTCCGAGATATTCAAGGTTTTATATTTTCCAGTCGAGGGGTGACTTTGCCTTGAAATTTTCAAGTTTTCTTGCGGGTTTTGTTCCGGAATCCTATTTTTGGTTTTTAGGGCATGGTACAAGCTGCATTTGAAGACCCAAATCAACTCTCTAGCTGCCGTAGTTTTCGAGTTACAGCCATTTGAAAAAGTGCAAGTTTGGACCCTCTAGCTGCCTCCGTTTCCGAGATATTCAAGGTTTTACATTTTCCTGTCGAGGGTTGACTTTGCCTTGAAATTTTCAAGTTTTCTTGCGGTTTTTGTTCCGGAATCATATCTTTGGTTTTTAGGGCATGGTACAAGCTGCATTTGAAGACCCAAATCAACTCTCTAGCTGCCGTAGTTTTCGAGTTACAGCCATTTGAAAAAGTGCAAGTTTGGACCCTCTAGCTGCCTCCGTTTCCGAGATATTCAAGGTTTTACATTTTCCTGTCGGGGGTTGACTTTGCCTTGAAATTTTCAAGTTTTCTTGCGGTTTTTGTTCCGGAATCATATTTTTGGTTTTTAGGGCATGGTACAAGCTGCATTTGAAGACCCAAATCAACTCTCTAGCTGCCGCAGTTTTCGAGGTAGGGCCATTTGAAAAAGTGCAAGTTGGGACCCTCTAGCTGCCTCCGTTTCCGAGATATTCAAGGTTTTATATTTTCCAGTCGAGGGGTGACTTTGCCTTGAAATTTTCAAGTTTTCTTGCGGGTTTTGTTCCGGAATCCTATTTCTGGTTTTTAGGGCATGGTACAAGCTGCATTTTAAGACCAAAATCAACTCTCTAGCTGCCGTAGTTTTTGAGGTAGGGCCATTTGAAAAAGTGCAAGTTTGGACCCTCTAGCTGCCTCCGTTTCCGAGATATTCAAGGTTTTATATTTTCCAGTCGAGGGGTGACTTTGCCTTGAAATTTTCAAGTTTTCTTGCGGGTTTTGTTGCGGAATCCTATTTTTAATTTTTAGGGCATGGTACAAGCTGCATTTGAAGACCCAAATCAACTCTCTAGCTGCCGTAGTTTTCGAGTTACAGCCATTTGAAAAAGTGCAAGTTTGGACCCTCTAGCTGCCTCCGTTTCCGAGATATTCAAGGTTTTACATTTTCCTGTCGAGGGTTGACTTTGCCTTGAAATTTTCAAGTTTTCTTGCGGTTTTTGTTCCGGAATCATATTTTTGGTTTTTAGGGCATGGTACAAGCTGCATTTGAAGACCCAAATCAACTCTCTAGCTGCCGTAGTTTTCGAGTTACAGCCATTTGAAAAAGTGCAAGTTTGGACCCTCTAGCTGCCTCCGTTTCCGAGATATTCAAGGTTTTACATTTTCCTGTCGAGGGTTGACTTTGCCTTGAAATTTTCAAGTTTTCTTGCGGTTTTTGTTCCGGAATCATATTTTTGGTTTTTAGGGCATGGTACAAGCTGCATTTGAAGACCCAAATCAACTCTCTAGCTGCCGCAGTTTTCGAGTTACAGCCATTTGAAAAAGTGCAAGTTTGGACCCTCTAGCTGCCTCCGTTTCCGAGATATTCAAGGTTTTATATTTTCCAGTCGAGGGGTGACTTTGCCTTGAAATTTTCAAGTTTTCTTGCGGTTTTTGTTCCGGAATCATATTTTTGGTTTTTAGGGCATGGTACAAGCTGCATTTGAAGACCCAAATCAACTCTCTAGCTGCCGCAGTTTTCGAGGTAGGGCCATTTGAAAAAGTGCAAGTTTGGACCCTCTAGCTGCCTCCGTTTCCGAGATATTCAAGGTTTTATATTTTCCAGTCGAGGGGTGACTTTGCCTTGAAATTTTCAAGTTTTCTTGCGGTTTTTGTTCCGGAATCATATTTTTGGTTTTTAGGGCATGGTACAAGCTGCATTTGAAGACCCAAATCAACTCTCTAGCTGCCGTAGTTTTCGAGTTACAGCCATTTGAAAAAGTGCAAGTTTGGACCCTCTAGCTGCCTCCGTTTCCGAGATATTCAAGGTTTTACATTTTCCTGTCGAGGGTTGACTTTGCCTTGAAATTTTCAAGTTTTCTTGCAAGTTTTGTTCCGGAATCATATTTTTGGTTTTTAGGGCATGGTACAAGCTGCATTTGAAGACTCAAATCAACTCTCTAGCTGCCGTAGTTTTCGAGTTACAGCCATTTGAAAAAGTGCAAGTTTGGACCCTCTAGCTGCCTCCGTTTCCGAGATATTCAAGGTTTTATATTTTCCAGTCGAGGGGTGACTTTGCCTTGAAATTTTCAAGTTTTCTTGCGGGTTTTGTTCCGGAATCCTATTTTTGGTTTTTAGGGCATGGTACAAGCTGCATTTGAAGACCCAAATCAACTCTCTAGCTGCCGTAGTTTTCGAGTTACAGCCATTTGAAAAAGTGCAAGTTTGGACCCTCTAGCTGCCTCCGTTTCCGAGATATTCAAGGTTTTACATTTTCCTGTCGAGGGTTGACTTTGCCTTGAAATTTTCAAGTTTTCTTGCGGTTTTTGTTCCGGAATCATATCTTTGGTTTTTAGGGCATGGTACAAGCTGCATTTGAAGACCCAAATCAACTCTCTAGCTGCCGTAGTTTTCGAGTTACAGCCATTTGAAAAAGTGCAAGTTTGGACCCTCTAGCTGCCTCCGTTTCCGAGATATTCAAGGTTTTACATTTTCCTGTCGGGGGTTGACTTTGCCTTGAAATTTTCAAGTTTTCTTGCGGTTTTTGTTCCGGAATCATATTTTTGGTTTTTAGGGCATGGTACAAGCTGCATTTGAAGACCCAAATCAACTCTCTAGCTGCCGCAGTTTTCGAGGTAGGGCCATTTGAAAAAGTGCAAGTTGGGACCCTCTAGCTGCCTCCGTTTCCGAGATATTCAAGGTTTTATATTTTCCAGTCGAGGGGTGACTTTGCCTTGAAATTTTCAAGTTTTCTTGCGGGTTTTGTTCCGGAATCCTATTTCTGGTTTTTAGGGCATGGTACAAGCTGCATTTTAAGACCAAAATCAACTCTCTAGCTGCCGTAGTTTTTGAGGTAGGGCCATTTGAAAAAGTGCAAGTTTGGACCCTCTAGCTGCCTCCGTTTCCGAGATATTCAAGGTTTTATATTTTCCAGTCGAGGGGTGACTTTGCCTTGAAATTTTCAAGTTTTGTTGCGGTTTTTGTTCCGGAATCATATTTTTGGTTTTTAGGGCATGGTACAAGCTGCATTTTAAGACCAAAATCAACTCTCTAGCTGCCGTAGTTTTCGAGTTACAGCCATTTGAAAAAGTGCAAGTTTGGACCCTCTAGCTACCTCCGTTTCCGAGATATTCAAGGTTTTATATTTTCCAGTCGAGGGGTGACTTTGCCTTGAAATTTTCAAGTTTTCTTGCGGGTTTTGTTGCGGAATCCTATTTTTAATTTTTAGGGCATGGTACAAGCTGCATTTGAAGACCCAAATCAACTCTCTAGCTGCCGTAGTTTTCGAGTTACAGCCATTTGAAAAAGTGCAAGTTTGGACCCTCTAGCTGCCTCCGTTTCCGAGATATTCAAGGTTTTACATTTTCCTGTCGAGGGTTGACTTTGCCTTGAAATTTTCAAGTTTTCTTGCGGTTTTTGTTCCGGAATCATATTTTTGGTTTTTAGGGCATGGTACAAGCTGCATTTGAAGACCCAAATCAACTCTCTAGCTGCCGTAGTTTTCGAGTTACAGCCATTTGAAAAAGTGCAAGTTTGGACCCTCTAGCTGCCTCCGTTTCCGAGATATTCAAGGTTTTACATTTTCCTGTCGAGGGTTGACTTTGCCTTGAAATTTTCAAGTTTTCTTGCGGTTTTTGTTCCGGAATCATATTTTTGGTTTTTAGGGCATGGTACAAGCTGCATTTGAAGACCCAAATCAACTCTCTAGCTGCCGCAGTTTTCGAGTTACAGCCATTTGAAAAAGTGCAAGTTTGGACCCTCTAGCTGCCTCCGTTTCCGAGATATTCAAGGTTTTATATTTTCCAGTCGAGGGGTGACTTTGCCTTGAAATTTTCAAGTTTTCTTGCGGTTTTTGTTCCGGAATCATATTTTTGGTTTTTAGGGCATGGTACAAGCTGCATTTGAAGACCCAAATCAACTCTCTAGCTGCCGCAGTTTTCGAGGTAGGGCCATTTGAAAAAGTGCAAGTTTGGACCCTCTAGCTGCCTCCGTTTCCGAGATATTCAAGGTTTTATATTTTCCAGTCGAGGGGTGACTTTGCCTTGAAATTTTCAAGTTTTCTTGCGGTTTTTGTTCCGGAATCATATTTTTGGTTTTTAGGGCATGGTACAAGCTGCATTTGAAGACCCAAATCAACTCTCTAGCTGCCGTAGTTTTCGAGTTACAGCCATTTGAAAAAGTGCAAGTTTGGACCCTCTAGCTGCCTCCGTTTCCGAGATATTCAAGGTTTTACATTTTCCTGTCGAGGGTTGACTTTGCCTTGAAATTTTCAAGTTTTCTTGCGGTTTTTGTTCCGGAATCATATTTTTGGTTTTTAGGGCATGGTACAAGCTGCATTTGAAGACCCAAATCAACTCTCTAGCTGCCGTAGTTTTCGAGTTACAGCCATTTGAAAAAGTGCAAGTTTGGACCCTCTAGCTGCCTCCGTTTCCGAGATATTCAAGGTTTTACATTTTCCTGTCGAGGGTTGACTTTGCCTTGAAATTTTCAAGTTTTCTTGCGGTTTTTGTTCCGGAATCATATTTTTGGTTTTTAGGGCATGGTACAAGCTGCATTTGAAGACCCAAATCAACTCTCTAGCTGCCGCAGTTTTCGAGTTACAGCCATTTGAAAAAGTGCAAGTTTGGACCCTCTAGCTGCCTCCGTTTCCGAGATATTCAAGGTTTTATATTTTCCAGTCGAGGGGTGACTTTGCCTTGAAATTTTCAAGTTTTCTTGCGGTTTTTGTTCCGGAATCATATTTTTGGTTTTTAGGGCATGGTACAAGCTGCATTTGAAGACCCAAATCAACTCTCTAGCTGCCGTAGTTTTCGAGTTACAGCCATTTGAAAAAGTGCAAGTTTGGACCCTCTAGCTGCCTCCGTTTCCGAGATATTCAAGGTTTTACATTTTCCTGTCGAGGGTTGACTTTGCCTTGAAATTTTCAAGTTTTCTTGCGGTTTTTGTTCCGGAATCATATTTTTGGTTTTTAGGGCATGGTACAAGCTGCATTTGAAGACCCAAATCAACTCTCTAGCTGCCGTAGTTTTCGAGTTACAGCCATTTGAAAAAGTGCAAGTTTGGACCCTCTAGCTGCCTCCGTTTCCGAGATATTCAAGGTTTTACATTTTCCTGTCGAGGGTTGACTTTGCCTTGAAATTTTCAAGTTTTCTTGCGGTTTTTGTTCCGGAATCATATTTTTGGTTTTTAGGGCATGGTACAAGCTGCATTTGAAGACCCAAATCAACTCTCTAGCTGCCGCAGTTTTCGAGTTACAGCCATTTGAAAAAGTGCAAGTTTGGACCCTCTAGCTGCCTCCGTTTCCGAGATATTCAAGGTTTTATATTTTCCAGTCGAGGGGTGACTTTGCCTTGAAATTTTCAAGTTTTCTTGCGGTTTTTGTTCCGGAATCATATTTTTGGTTTTTAGGGCATGGTACAAGCTGCATTTGAAGACCCAAATCAACTCTCTAGCTGCCGTAGTTTTCGAGTTACAGCCATTTGAAAAAGTGCAAGTTTGGACCCTCTAGCTGCCTCCGTTTCCGAGATATTCAAGGTTTTATATTTTCCAGTCGAGGGGTGACTTTGCCTTGATATTTTCAAGTTTTCTTGCGGGTTTTGTTCCGGAATCCTATTTTTGGTTTTTAGGGCATGGTACAAGCTGCATTTTAAGACCAAAATCAACTCTCTAGCTGCCGTAGTTTTCGAGTTACAGCCATTTGAAAAAGTGCAAGTTTGGACCCTCTAGCTGCTTCCGTTTCCGAGATATTCAAGGTTTTATATTTTCCAGTCGAGGGGTGACTTTGCCTTGAAATTTTCAAGTTTTCTTGCGGTTTTTGTTCCGGAATCATATTTTTGGTTTTTAGGGCATATTACAAGCTGCATTTTAAGACCAAAATCAACTCTCTAGCTGCCGTAGTTTTCGAGTTACAGCCATTTGAAAAAGTGCAAGTTTGGACCCTCTAGCTGCCTCCGTTTCCGAGATATTCAAGGTTTTACATTTTCCTGTCGAGGGTTGACTTTGCCTTGAAATTTTCAAGTTTTCTTGCAAGTTTTGTTCCGGAATCATATTTTTGGTTTTTAGGGCATGGTACAAGCTGCATTTGAAGACTCAAATCAACTCTCTAGCTGCCGTAGTTTTCGAGTTACAGCCATTTGAAAAAGTGCAAGTTTGGACCCTCTAGCTGCCTCCGTTTCCGAGATATTCAAGGTTTTATATTTTCCAGTCGAGGGGTGACTTTGCGTTGAAATTTTCAAGTTTTCTTGCGGGTTTTGTTCCGGAATCCTATTTTTGGTTTTTAGGGCATGGTACAAGCTGCATTTGAAGACCCAAATCAACTCTCTAGCTGCCGTAGTTTTCGAGTTACAGCCATTTGAAAAAGTGCAAGTTTGGACCCTCTAGCTGCCTCCGTTTCCGAGATATTCAAGGTTTTACATTTTCCTGTCGAGGGTTGACTTTGCCTTGAAATTTTCAAGTTTTCTTGCGGTTTTTGTTCCGGAATCATATCTTTGGTTTTTAGGGCATGGTACAAGCTGCATTTGAAGACCCAAATCAACTCTCTAGCTGCCGTAGTTTTCGAGTTACAGCCATTTGAAAAAGTGCAAGTTTGGACCCTCTAGCTGCCTCCGTTTCCGAGATATTCAAGGTTTTACATTTTCCTGTCGGGGGTTGACTTTGCCTTGAAATTTTCAAGTTTTCTTGCGGTTTTTGTTCCGGAATCATATTTTTGGTTTTTAGGGCATGGTACAAGCTGCATTTGAAGACCCAAATCAACTCTCTAGCTGCCGCAGTTTTCGAGGTAGGGCCATTTGAAAAAGTGCAAGTTTGGACCCTCTAGCTGCCTCCGTTTCCGAGATATTCAAGGTTTTATATTTTCCAGTCGAGGGGTGACTTTGCCTTGAAATTTTCAAGTTTTCTTGCGGGTTTTGTTCCGGAATCCTATTTCTGGTTTTTAGGGCATGGTACAAGCTGCATTTTAAGACCAAAATCAACTCTCTAGCTGCCGTAGTTTTCGAGGTAGGGCCATTTGAAAAAGTGCAAGTTTGGACCCTCTAGCTGCCTCCGTTTCCGAGATATTCAAGGTTTTATATTTTCCAGTCGAGGGGTGACTTTGCCTTGAAATTTTCAAGTTTTCTTGCTGGTTTTGTTCCGGAATCCTATTTTTGGTTTTTAGGGCATGGTACAAGCTGCATTTGAAGACCCAAATCAACTCTCTAGCCTCAGTAGTTTTCGAGTTACAGCCATTTGAAAAAGTGCAAGTTTGGACCCTCTAGCTGCCTCCGTTTCCGAGATATTCAAGGTTTTATATTTTCCAGTCGAGGGGTGACTTTGCCTTGAAATTTTCAAGTTTTCTTGCGGGTTTTGTTCCGGAATCCTATTTCTGGTTTTTAGGGCATGGTACAAGCTGCATTTTAAGACCAAAATCAACTCTCTAGCTGCTGTAGTTTTCGAGGTAGGGCCATTTGAAAAAGTGCAAGTTTGGACCCTCTAGCTGCCTCCGTTTCCGAGATATTCAAGGTTTTATATTTTCCAGTCGAGGGGTGACTTTGCCTTGAAATTTTCAAGTTTTCTTGCTGGTTTTGTTCCGGAATCCTATTTTTGGTTTTTAGGGCATGGTACAAGCTGCATTTGAAGACCCAAATCAACTCTCTAGCTGCCGCAGTTTTCGAGGTAGGGCCATTTGAAAAAGTGCAAGTTTGGACCCTCTAGCTGCCTCCGTTTCCGAGATATTCAAGGTTTTATATTTTCCTGTCGAGGGGTGACTTTGCCTTGAAATTTTCAAGTTTTCTTGCGGGTTTTGTTCCGAAATCCTATTTTTGGTTTTTAGGGCATGGTACAAGCTGCATTTGAAGACCCAAATCAACTCTCTAGTTGCCGCAGTTTTCGAGGTAGGGCCATTTGAAAAAGTGCAAGTTTGGACCCTCTAGCTGCCTCCGTTTCCGAGATATTCAAGGTTTTATATTTTCCTGTCGAGGGGTGACTTTGCCATGAAATTTTCAAGTTTTCTTGCGGGTTTTGTTCCGGAATCCTATTTTTGGTTTTTAGGGCATGGTACAAGCTGCATTTGAAGACCCAAATCAACTCTCTAGTTGCCGCAGTTTTCGAGGTAGGGCCATTTGAAAAAGTGCAAGTTTGGACCCTCTAGCTGCCTCCGTTTCCGAGATATTCAAGGTTTTATATTTTCCAGTCGTGGGGTGACTTTGCCTTGAAATTTTCAAGTTTTCTTGCGGGTTTTGTTGCGGAATCCTATTTTTGGTTTTTAGGGCATGGTACAAGCTGCATTTGAAGACCCAAATCAACTCTCTAGTTGCCGCAGTTTTCGAGGTAGGGCCATTTGAAAAAGTGCAAGTTTGGACCCTCTAGCTGCCTCCGTTTCCGAGATATTCAAGGTTTTATATTTTCCTGTCGAGGGGTGACTTTGCCTTGAAATTTTCAAGTTTTCTTGCGGGTTTTGTTCCGGAATCCTATTTTTGGTTTTTAGGGCATGGTACAAGCTGCATTTGAAGACCCAAATCAACTCTCTAGCTGCCGCAGTTTTCGAGGTAGGGCCATTTGAAAAAGTGCAAGTTTGGACCCTCTAGCTGCCTCCGTTTCCGAGATATTCAAGGTTTTATATTTTCCAGTCGAGGGGTGACTTTGCCTTGAAATTTTCAAGTTTTCTTGCGGATTTTGTTCCGGAATCCTATTTTTGGTTTTTAGGGCATGGTACAAGCTGCATTTTAAGACCCAAATCAACTCTCTAGCTGCCGCAGTTTTCGAGGTAGGGCCATTTGAAAAAGTGCAAGTTTGGACCCTCTAGCTGCCTCCGTTTCCGAGATATTCAAGGTTTTATATTTTCCAGTCGAGGGGTGACTTCGCCTTGAAATTTTCAAGTTTTCTTGCGGGTTTTGTTCCGGAATCCTATTTTTGGTTTTTAGGGCATGGTACAAGCTGCATTTGAAGACCCAAATCAACTCTCTAGCTGCCGCAGTTTTCGAGGTAGGGCCATTTGAAAAAGTGCAAGTTTGGACCCTCTAGCTGCCTCCGTTTCCGAGATATTCAAGGTTTTATATTTTCCAGTCGAGGGGTGACTTTGCCTTGAAATTTTCAAGTTTTCTTGCGGGTTTTGTTCCGGAATCCTATTTTTGGTTTTTAGGGCATGGTACAAGCTGCATTTGAAGACCCAAATCAACTCTCTAGTTGCCGCAGTTTTCGAGGTAGGGCCATTTGAAAAAGTGCAAGTTTGGACCCTCTAGCTGCCTCCGTTTCCGAGATATTCAAGGTTTTATATTTTCCAGTCGAGGGGTGACTTTGCCTTGAAATTTTCAAGTTTTCTTGCGGGTTTTGTTCCGGAATCCTATTTTTGGTTTTTAGGGCATGGTACAAGCTGCATTTGAAGACCCAAATCAACTCTCTAGCTGCCGTAGTTTTCGAGTTACAGCCATTTGAAAAAGTGCAAGTTTGGACCCTCTAGCTGCCTCCGTTTCCGAGATATTCAAGGTTTTATATTTTCCAGTCGAGGGGTGACTTTGCCTTGATATTTTCAAGTTTTCTTGCGGGTTTTGTTCCGGAATCCTATTTTTGGTTTTTAGGGCATGGTACAAGCTGCATTTGAAGACCCAAATCAACTCTCTAGCTGCCGTAGTTTTCGAGTTACAGCCATTTGAAAAAGTGCAAGTTTGGACCCTCTAGCTGCTTCCGTTTCCGAGATATTCAAGGTTTTATATTTTCCAGTCGAGGGGTGACTTTGCCTTGAAATTTTCAAGTTTTCTTGCGGTTTTTGTTCCGGAATCATATTTTTGGTTTTTAGGGCATGGTACAAGCTGCATTTGAAGACCCAAATCAACTCTCTAGCTGCCGCAGTTTTCGAGGTAGGGCCATTTGAAAAAGTGCAAGTTTGGACCCTCTAGCTGCCTCCGTTTCCGAGATATTCAAGGTTTTATATTTTCCAGTCGAGGGGTGACTTTGCCTTGAAATTTTCAAGTTTTCTTGCGGGTTTTGTTCCGGAATCCTATTTCTGGTTTTTAGGGCATGGTACAAGCTGCATTTTAAGACCAAAATCAACTCTCTAGCTGCCGTAGTTTTCGAGGTAGGGCCATTTGAAAAAGTGCAAGTTTGGACCCTCTAGCTGCCTCCGTTTCCGAGATATTCAAGGTTTTATATTTTCCAGTCGAGGGGTGACTTTGCCTTGAAATTTTCAAGTTTTCTTGCGGGTTTTGTTCCGGAATCCTATTTCTGGTTTTTAGGGCATGGTACAAGCTGCATTTTAAGACCAAAATCAACTCTCTAGCTGCCGTAGTTTTCGAGGTAGGGCCATTTGAAAAAGTGCAAGTTTGGACCCTCTAGCTGCCTCCGTTTCCGAGATATTCAAGGTTTTATATTTTCCAGTCGAGGGGTGACTTTGCCTTGAAATTTTCAAGTTTTCTTGCGGGTTTTGTTCCGGAATCCTATTTCTGGTTTTTAGGGCATGGTACAAGCTGCATTTTAAGGCCAAAATCAACTCTCTAGCTGCCGTAGTTTTCGAGGTAGGGCCATTTGAAAAAGTGCAAGTTTGGACCCTCTAGCTGCCTCCGTTTCCGAGATATTCAAGGTTTTATATTTTCCAGTCGAGGGGTGACTTTGCCTTGAAATTTTCAAGTTTTCTTGCTGGTTTTGTTCCGGAATCCTATTTTTGGTTTTTAGGGCATGGTACAAGCTGCATTTGAAGACCCAAATCAACTCTCTAGCTGCCGCAGTTTTCGAGGTAGGGCCATTTGAAAAAGTGCAAGTTTGGACCCTCTAGCTGCCTCCGTTTCCGAGATATTCAAGGTTTTATATTTTCCTGTCGAGGGGTGACTTTGCCTTGAAATTTTCAAGTTTTCGTGCGGGTTTTGTTCCGAAATCCTATTTTTGGTTTTTAGGGCATGGTACAAGCTGCATTTGAAGACCCAAATCAACTCTCTAGTTGCCGCAGTTTTCGAGGTAGGGCCATTTGAAAAAGTGCAAGTTTGGACCCTCTAGCTGCCTCCGTTTCCGAGATATTCAAGGTTTTATATTTTCCTGTCGAGGGGTGACTTTGCCATGAAATTTTCAAGTTTTCTTGCGGGTTTTGTTCCGGAATCCTATTTTTGGTTTTTAGGGCATGGTACAAGCTGCATTTGAAGACCCAAATCAACTCTCTAGTTGCCGCAGTTTTCGAGGTAGGGCCATTTGAAAAAGTGCAAGTTTGGACCCTCTAGCTGCCTCCGTTTCCGAGATATTCAAGGTTTTATATTTTCCAGTCGAGGGGTGACTTTGCCTTGAAATTTTCAAGTTTTCTTGCGGGTTTTGTTGCGGAATCCTATTTTTGGTTTTTAGGGCATGGTACAAGCTGCATTTGAAGACCCAAATCAACTCTCTAGTTGCCGCAGTTTTCGAGGTAGGGCCATTTGAAAAAGTGCAAGTTTGGACCCTCTAGCTGCCTCCGTTTCCGAGATATTCAAGGTTTTATATTTTCCTGTCGAGGGGTGACTTTGCCTTGAAATTTTCAAGTTTTCTTGCGGGTTTTGTTCCGGAATCCTATTTTTGGTTTTTAGGGCATGGTACAAGCTGCATTTGAAGACCCAAATCAACTCTCTAGCTGCCGCAGTTTTCGAGGTAGGGCCATTTGAAAAAGTGCAAGTTTGGACCCTCTAGCTGCCTCCGTTTCCGAGATATTCAAGGTTTTATATTTTCCAGTCGAGGGGTGACTTTGCCTTGAAATTTTCAAGTTTTCTTGCGGGTTTTGTTCCGGAATCCTATTTTTGGTTTTTAGGGCATGGTACAAGCTGCATTTGAAGACCCAAATCAACTCTCTAGCTGCCGCAGTTTTCGAGGTAGGGCCATTTGAAAAAGTGCAAGTTTGGACCCTCTAGCTGCCTCCGTTTCCGAGATATTCAAGGTTTTATATTTTCCAGTCGAGGGGTGACTTCGCCTTGAAATTTTCAAGTTTTCTTGCGGGTTTTGTTCCGGAATCCTATTTTTGGTTTTTAGGGCATGGTACAAGCTGCATTTGAAGACCCAAATCAACTCTCTAGCTGCCGCAGTTTTCGAGGTAGGGCCATTTGAAAAAGTGCAAGTTTGGACCCTCTAGCTGCCTCCGTTTCCGAGATATTCAAGGTTTTATATTTTCCAGTCGAGGGGTGACTTTGCCTTGAAATTTTCAAGTTTTCTTGCGGGTTTTGTTCCGGAATCCTATTTTTGGTTTTTAGGGCATGGTACAAGCTGCATTTGAAGACCCAAATCAACTCTCTAGCTGCCGCAGTTTTCGAGGTAGGGCCATTTGAAAAAGTGCAAGTTTGGACCCTCTAGCTGCCTCCGTTTCCGAGATATTCAAGGTTTTATATTTTCCAGTCGAGGGGTGACTTTGCCTTGAAATTTTCAAGTTTTCTTGCGGGTTTTGTTCCGGAATCCTATTTTTGGTTTTTAGGGCATGGTACAAGCTGCATTTGAAGACCCAAATCAACTCTCTAGCTGCCGCAGTTTTCGAGGTAGGGCCATTTGAAAAAGTGCAAGTTTGGACCCTCTAGCTGCCTCCGTTTCCGAGATATTCAAGGTTTTATATTTTCCAGTCGAGGGGTGACTTTGCCTTGAAATTTTCAAGTTTTCTTGCGGTTTTTGTTCCGGAATCATATTTTCGGTTTTTAGGGCATGGTACAAGCTGCATTTGAAGACCCAAATCAACTCTCTAGCTGCCGCAGTTTTCGAGGTAGGGCCATTTGAAAAAGTGCAAGTTTGGACCCTCTAGCTGCCTCCGTTTCCGAGATATTCAAGGTTTTATATTTTCCAGTCGAGGGGTGACTTCGCCTTGAAATTTTCAAGTTTTCTTGCGGGTTTTGTTCCGGAATCCTATTTTTGGTTTTTAGGGCATGGTACAAGCTGCATTTGAAGACCCAAATCAACTCTCTAGCTGCCGCAGTTTTCGAGGTAGGGCCATTTGAAAAAGTGCAAGTTTGGACCCTCTAGCTGCCTCCGTTTCCGAGATATTCAAGGTTTTATATTTTCCAGTCGAGGGGTGACTTTGCCTTGAAATTTTCAAGTTTTCTTGCGGTTTTTGTTCCGGAATCATATTTTTGGTTTTTAGGGCATGGTACAAGCTGCATTTGAAGACCCAAATCAACTCTCTAGCTGCCGTAGTTTTCGAGTTACAGCCATTTGAAAAAGTGCAAGTTTGGACCCTCTAGCTGCCTCCGTTTCCGAGATATTTAAGGTTTTATATTTTCCAGTCGAGGGGTGACTTTGCCTTGAAATTTTCAAGTTTTCTTGCGGGTTTTGTTCCGGAATCCTATTTTTGGTTTTTAGGGCATGGTACAAGCTGCATTTGAAGACCCAAATCAACTCTCTAGCTGCCGCAGTTTTCGAGGTAGGGCCATTTGAAAAAGTGCAAGTTTGGACCCTCTAGCTGCCTCCGTTTCCGAGATATTCAAGGTTTTATATTTTCCAGTCGAGGGGTGACTTTGCCTTGAAATTTTCAAGTTTTCTTGCGGTTTTTGTTCCGGAATCATATTTTCGGTTTTTAGGGCATGGTACAAGCTGCATTTGAAGACCCAAATCAACTCTCTAGCTGCCGCAGTTTTCGAGGTAGGGCCATTTGAAAAAGTGCAAGTTTGGACCCTCTAGCTGCCTCCGTTTCCGAGATATTCAAGGTTTTATAATTTCCAGTCGAGGGGTTACTTCGCCTTGAAATTTTCAAGTTTTCTTGCGGGTTTTGTTCCGGAATCCTATTTTTGGTTTTTAGGGCATGGTACAAGCTGCATTTGAAGACCCAAATCAACTCTCTAGCTGCCGCAGTTTTCGAGGTAGGGCCATTTGAAAAAGTGCAAGTTTGGACCCTCTAGCTGCCTCCGTTTCCGAGATATTCAAGGTTTTATATTTTCCAGTCGAGGGGTGACTTTGCCTTGAAATTTTCAAGTTTTCTTGCGGGTTTTGTTCCGGAATCCTATTTTTGGTTTTTAGGGCATGGTACAAGCTGCATTTGAAGACCCAAATCAACTCTCTAGCTGCCGCAGTTTTCGAGGTAGGGCCATTTGAAAAAGTGCAAGTTTGGACCCTCTAGCTGCCTCCGTTTCCGAGATATTCAAGGTTTTATATTTTCCAGTCGAGGGGTGACTTTGCCTTGAAATTTTCAAGTTTTCTTGCGGGTTTTGTTCCGGAATCCTATTTTTGGTTTTTAGGGCATGGTACAAGCTGCATTTGAAGACCCAAATCAACTCTCTAGCTGCCGTAGTTTTCGAGTTACAGCCATTTGAAAAAGTGCAAGTTTGGACCCTCTAGCTGCCTCCGTTTCCGAGATATTTAAGGTTTTATATTTCCCAGTCGAGGGGTGACTTTGCCTTGAAATTTTCAAGTTTTCTTGCGGGTTTTGTTCCGGAATCCTATTTTTGGTTTTTAGGGCATGGTACAAGCTGCATTTGAAGACCCAAATCAACTCTCTAGCTGCCGTAGTTTTCGAGTTACAGCCATTTGAAAAAGTGCAAGTTTGGACCCTCTAGCTGCCTCCGTTTCCGAGATATTTAAGGTTTTATATTTTCCAGTCGAGGGGTGACTTCGCCTTGAAATTTTCAAGTTTTCTTGCGGGTTTTGTTCCGGAATCCTATTTTTGGTTTTTAGGGCATGGTACAAGCTGCATTTGAAGACCCAAATCAACTCTCTAGCTGCCGCAGTTTTCGAGGTAGGGCCATTTGAAAAAGTGCAAGTTTGGACCCTCTAGCTGCCTCCGTTTCCGAGATATTCAAGGTTTTATATTTTCCAGTCGAGGGGTGACTTTGCCTTGAAATTTTCAAGTTTTCTTGCGGGTTTTGTTCCGGAATCCTATTTTTGGTTTTTAGGGCATGGTACAAGCTGCATTTGAAGACCCAAATCAACTCTCTAGCTGCCGCAGTTTTCGAGGTAGGGCCATTTGAAAAAGTGCAAGTTTGGACCCTCTAGCTGCCTCCGTTTCCGAGATATTCAAGGTTTTATATTTTCCAGTCGAGGGGTGACTTTGCCTTGAAATTTTCAAGTTTTCTTGCGGGTTTTGTTCCGGAATCCTATTTTTGGTTTTTAGGGCATGGTACAAGCTGCATTTGAAGACCCAAATCAACTCTCTAGCTGCCGTAGTTTTCGAGTTACAGCCATTTGAAAAAGTGCAAGTTTGGACCCTCTAGCTGCCTCCGTTTCCGAGATATTTAAGGTTTTATATTTTCCAGTCGAGGGGTGACTTTGCCTTGAAATTTTCAAGTTTTCTTGCGGGTTTTGTTCCGGAATCCTATTTTTGGTTTTTAGGGCATGGTACAAGCTGCATTTGAAGACCCAAATCAACTCTCTAGCTGCCGCAGTTTTCGAGGTAGGGCCATTTGAAAAAGTGCAAGTTTGGACCCTCTAGCTGCCTCCGTTTCCGAGATATTCAAGGTTTTATATTTTCCAGTCGAGGGGTGACTTTGCCTTGAAATTTTCAAGTTTTCTTGCGGTTTTTGTTCCGGAATCATATTTTTGGTTTTTAGGGCATGGTACAAGCTGCATTTGAAGACCCAAATCAACTCTCTAGCTGCCGTAGTTTTCGAGTTACAGCCATTTGAAAAAGTGCAAGTTTGGACCCTCTAGCTGCCTCCGTTTCCGAGATATTTAAGGTTTTATATTTTCCAGTCGAGGGGTGACTTTGCCTTGAAATTTTCAAGTTTTCTTGCGGGTTTTGTTCCGGAATCCTATTTTTGGTTTTTAGGGCATGGTACAAGCTGCATTTGAAGACCCAAATCAACTCTCTAGCTGCCGCAGTTTTCGAGGTAGGGCCATTTGAAAAAGTGCAAGTTTGGACCCTCTAGCTGCCTCCGTTTCCGAGATATTCAAGGTTTTATATTTTCCAGTCGAGGGGTGACTTTGCCTTGAAATTTTCAAGTTTTCTTGCGGTTTTTGTTCCGGAATCATATTTTCGGTTTTTAGGGCATGGTACAAGCTGCATTTGAAGACCCAAATCAACTCTCTAGCTGCCGCAGTTTTCGAGGTAGGGCCATTTGAAAAAGTGCAGGTTTGGACCCTCTAGCTGCCTCCGTTTCCGAGATATTCAAGGTTTTATATTTTCCAGTCGAGGGGTGACTTTGCCTTGAAATTTTCAAGTTTTCTTGCGGGTTTTGTTCCGGAATCCTATTTTTGGTTTTTAGGGCATGGTACAAGCTGCATTTGAAGACCCAAATCAACTCTCTAGCTGCCGCAGTTTTCGAGGTAGGGCCATTTGAAAAAGTGCAAGTTTGGACCCTCTAGCTGCCTCCGTTTCCGAGATATTCAAGGTTTTATATTTTCCAGTCGAGGGGTGACTTTGCCTTGAAATTTTCAAGTTTTCTTGCGGTTTTTGTTCCGGAATCATATTTTCGGTTTTTAGGGCATGGTACAAGCTGCATTTGAAGACCCAAATCAACTCTCTAGCTGCCGCAGTTTTCGAGGTAGGGCCATTTGAAAAAGTGCAGGTTTGGACCCTCTAGCTGCCTCCGTTTCCGAGATATTCAAGGTTTTATATTTTCCAGTCGAGGGGTGACTTTGCCTTGAAATTTTCAAGTTTTCTTGCGGGTTTTGTTCCGGAATCCTATTTTTGGTTTTTAGGGCATGGTACAAGCTGCATTTGAAGACCCAAATCAACTCTCTAGCTGCCGCAGTTTTCGAGGTAGGGCCATTTGAAAAAGTGCAAGTTTGGACCCTCTAGCTGCCTCCGTTTCCGAGATATTCAAGGTTTTATATTTTCCAGTCGAGGGGTGACTTTGCCTTGAAATTTTCAAGTTTTCTTGCGGGTTTTGTTCCGGAATCCTATTTTTGGTTTTTAGGGCATGGTACAAGCTGCATTTGAAGACCCAAATCAACTCTCTAGCTGCCGCAGTTTTCGAGGTAGGGCCATTTGAAAAAGTGCAAGTTTGGACCCTCTAGCTGCCTCCGTTTCCGAGATTTTCAAGGTTTTATATTTTCCAGTCGAGGGGTGACTTTGCCTTGAAATTTTCAAGTTTTCTTGCGGTTTTTGTTCCGGAATCATATTTTTGGTTTTTAGGGCATGGTACAAGCTGCATTTGAAGACCCAAATCAACTCTCTAGCTGCCGTAGTTTTCGAGTTACAGCCATTTGAAAAAGTGCAAGTTTGGACCCTCTAGCTGCCTCCGTTTCCGAGATATTTAAGGTTTTATATTTTCCAGTCGAGGGGTGACTTTGCCTTGAAATTTTCAAGTTTTCTTGCGGGTTTTGTTCCGGAATCCTATTTTTGGTTTTTAGGGCATGGTACAAGCTGCATTTGAAGACCCAAATCAACTCTCTAGCTGCCGTAGTTTTCGAGTTACAGCCATTTGAAAAAGTGCAAGTTTGGACCCTCTAGCTGCCTCCGTTTCCGAGATATTTAAGGTTTTATATTTTCCAGTCGAGGGGTGACTTTGCCTTGAAATTTTCAAGTTTTCTTGCGGGTTTTGTTCCGGAATCCTATTTTTGGTTTTTAGGGCATGGTACAAGCTGCATTTGAAGACCCAAATCAACTCTCTAGCTGCCGCAGTTTTCGAGGTAGGGCCATTTGAAAAAGTGCAAGTTTGGACCCTCTAGCTGCCTCCGTTTCCGAGATATTCAAGGTTTTATATTTTCCAGTCGAGGGGTGACTTTGCCTTGAAATTTTCAAGTTTTCTTGCGGTTTTTGTTCCGGAATCATATTTTCGGTTTTTAGGGCATGGTACAAGCTGCATTTGAAGACCCAAATCAACTCTCTAGCTGCCGCAGTTTTCGAGGTAGGGCCATTTGAAAAAGTGCAGGTTTGGACCCTCTAGCTGCCTCCGTTTCCGAGATATTCAAGGTTTTATATTTTCCAGTCGAGGGGTGACTTTGCCTTGAAATTTTCAAGTTTTCTTGCGGGTTTTGTTCCGGAATCCTATTTTTGGTTTTTAGGGCATGGTACAAGCTGCATTTGAAGACCCAAATCAACTCTCTAGCTGCCGCAGTTTTCGAGGTAGGGCCATTTGAAAAAGTGCAAGTTTGGACCCTCTAGCTGCCTCCGTTTCCGAGATATTCAAGGTTTTATATTTTCCAGTCGAGGGGTGACTTTGCCTTGAAATTTTCAAGTTTTCTTGCGGGTTTTGTTCCGGAATCCTATTTTTGGTTTTTAGGGCATGGTACAAGCTGCATTTGAAGACCCAAATCAACTCTCTAGCTGCCGCAGTTTTCGAGGTAGGGCCATTTGAAAAAGTGCAAGTTTGGACCCTCTAGCTGCCTCCGTTTCCGAGATTTTCAAGGTTTTATATTTTCCAGTCGAGGGGTGACTTTGCCTTGAAATTTTCAAGTTTTCTTGCGGTTTTTGTTCCGGAATCATATTTTTGGTTTTTAGGGCATGGTACAAGCTGCATTTGAAGACCCAAATCAACTCTCTAGCTGCCGCAGTTTTCGAGGTAGGGCCATTTGAAAAAGTGCAAGTTTGGACCCTCTAGCTGCCTCCGTTTCCGAGATATTCAAGGTTTTATATTTTCCAGTCGAGGGGTGACTTTGCCTTGAAATTTTCAAGTTTTCTTGCGGGTTTTGTTCCGGAATCCTATTTTTGGTTTTTAGGGCATGGTACAAGCTGCATTTGAAGACCCAAATCAACTCTCTAGCTGCCGCAGTTTTCGAGGTAGGGCCATTTGAAAAAGTGCAAGTTTGGACCCTCTAGCTGCCTCCGTTTCCGAGATATTCAAGGTTTTATATTTTCCAGTCGAGGGGTGACTTTGCCTTGAAATTTTCAAGTTTTCTTGCGGTTTTTGTTCCGGAATCATATTTTTGGTTTTTAGGGCATGGTACAAGCTGCATTTGAAGACCCAAATCAACTCTCTAGCTGCCGCAGTTTTCGAGGTAGGGCCATTTGAAAAAGTGCAAGTTTGGACCCTCTAGCTGCCTCCGTTTCCGAGATATTCAAGGTTTTATATTTTCCAGTCGAGGGGTGACTTTGCCTTGAAATTTTCAAGTTTTCTTGCGGGTTTTGTTCCGGAATCCTATTTTTGGTTTTTAGGGCATGGTACAAGCTGCATTTGAAGACCCAAATCAACTCTCTAGCTGCCGCAGTTTTCGAGGTAGGGCCATTTGAAAAAGTGCAAGTTTGGACCCTCTAGCTGCCTCCGTTTCCGAGATTTTCAAGGTTTTATATTTTCCAGTCGAGGGGTGACTTTGCCTTGAAATTTTCAAGTTTTCTTGCGGTTTTTGTTCCGGAATCATATTTTTGGTTTTTAGGGCATGGTACAAGCTGCATTTGAAGACCCAAATCAACTCTCTAGCTGCCGCAGTTTTCGAGGTAGGGCCATTTGAAAAAGTGCAAGTTTGGACCCTCTAGCTGCCTCCGTTTCCGAGATATTCAAGGTTTTATATTTTCCAGTCGAGGGGTGACTTTGCCTTGAAATTTTCAAGTTTTCTTGCGGGTTTTGTTCCGGAATCCTATTTTTGGTTTTTAGGGCATGGTACAAGCTGCATTTGAAGACCCAAATCAACTCTCTAGCTGCCGCAGTTTTCGAGGTAGGGCCATTTGAAAAAGTGCAAGTTTGGACCCTCTAGCTGCCTCCGTTTCCGAGATTTTCAAGGTTTTATATTTTCCAGTCGAGGGGTGACTTTGCCTTGAAATTTTCAAGTTTTCTTGCGGTTTTTGTTCCGGAATCATATTTTTGGTTTTTAGGGCATGGTACAAGCTGCATTTGAAGACCCAAATCAACTCTCTAGCTGCCGCAGTTTTCGAGGTAGGGCCATTTGAAAAAGTGCAAGTTTGGACCCTCTAGCTGCCTCCGTTTCCGAGATATTCAAGGTTTTATATTTTCCAGTCGAGGGGTGACTTTGCCTTGAAATTTTCAAGTTTTCTTGCGGGTTTTGTTCCGGAATCCTATTTTTGGTTTTTAGGGCATGGTACAAGCTGCATTTGAAGACCCAAATCAACTCTCTAGCTGCCGCAGTTTTCGAGGTAGGGCCATTTGAAAAAGTGCAAGTTTGGACCCTCTAGCTGCCTCCGTTTCCGAGATATTCAAGGTTTTATATTTTCCAGTCGAGGGGTGACTTTGCCTTGAAATTTTCAAGTTTTCTTGCGGGTTTTGTTCCGGAATCATATTTTTGGTTTCTAGGGCATGGTACAAGCTGCATTTGAAGACCCAAATCAACTCTCTATCTGCCGCAGTTTTCGAGGTGGGGCCATTTGAAAAAGTGCAAGTTTGGACCCTCTAGCTGCCTCCGTTTCCGAGATATTCAAGGTTTTATATTTTCCAGTCGAGGGGTGACTTTGCCTTGAAATTTTCAAGTTTTCTTGCGGGTTTTGTTCCGGAATCCTATTTTTGGTTTTTAGGGCATGGTACAAGCTGCATTTGAAGACCCAAATAAACTCTCTAGCTGCTGCAGTTTTCGAGGTAGGGCCATTTGAAAAAGTGCAAGTTTGGACCCTCTAGCTGCCTCCGTTTCCGAGATATTCAAGGTTTTATATTTTCCAGTCGAGGGGTGACTTTGCCTTGAAATTTTCAAGTTTTCTTGCGGGTTTTGTTCCGGAATCCTATTTTTGGTTTTTAGGGCATGGTACAAGCTGCATTTGAAGACCCAAATCAACTCTCTAGCTGCCGCAGTTTTCGAGGTAGGGCCATATGAAAAAGTGCAAGTTTGGACCCTCTAGCTGCCTCCGTTTCCGAGATATTCAAGGTTATATATTTTCCAGTCGAGGGGTGACTTTGCCTTGAAATTTTCAAGTTTTCTTGCGGGTTTTGTTCCGGAATCCTATTTTTGGTTTTTAGGGCATGGTACAAGCTGCATTTGAAGACCCAAATCAACTCTCTAGCTGCCGCAGTTTTCGAGGTAGGGCCATTTGAAAAAGTGCAAGTTTGGACCCTCTAGCTGCCTCCGTTTCCGAGATATTCAAGGTTTTATATTTTCCAGTCGAGGGGTGACTTTGCCTTGAAATTTTCAAGTTTTCTTGCGGTTTTTGTTGGGGGGCAAAGACCTTTTCCATAGTCCTCCACGTGGGCGCCCCCTGGTAACGGCAGTGTATCAATTCGCTGACGGCCAATGTCTTAGCGATAAGACAGTTTGGAAAAGGCAGATAGCTGTAGCCTGAATGGCTGACAAACACCTAAGCGTCTCAGGTCTAGTAGGATGGAATGACTTGCGTAGTTGGACCTGCTACATAGTTGTGTGGGCTCCAGCACGTTTATTAAACCATCTGAAGCAGCTATCTCCGAGGCCATCCCCCGAATGGGGTTAAGCGACGTGCTGACAACTCGTCCTTGTAAAAACCACTCCATGTCAAGAAACCTGGAACAAAAGCCTCGGATTGGACGGATCAACAACGACGACCACGCAAACGAATAAAGGATTATTCTTTCGGATCCTGGAATGTACGCTCCCTGAACAAACCGGGGGCCGAGAAGGCCCTCCTTCAACAGGTCGAAAAGTACAAACTGAGCATTACTGCAGTCCAGGAAACAAATTGGCTTGGCAGCGAGATTAATGACAAGAAATCGCACACAATTTTTACAAGTGGCAAACCATCGGGCCGCAAGGAGTTTGGAGTAGCATTTATAGTGGACATTCACCTCAAACCGCATATTACTGACTTCAAACCCATAAATGAACGGCTGTGTGCGATTCGCATCAAGACTCGATTCTTCAATCTCTGGCTCATCAATGTGCATGCCCCCACTGAAGTTAAAGAAGACGCAGTAAAAGACGAGTTCTACGCCCGCCTTGAAACTCTCTTCGACTCACTTCCAACAAATGACGTCAAATTGCTGCTGGGAGACTTTAACGCGAAAGTCGGGAATGAAAGTTGGCATCGGGGGACCTCTGGAGGCCACAGCCTCCATGAAGAATGTAACGATAACGGCCAGCGACTTATCGACTTCGCCTGCAGCAGGAATCTAGTCGTAAGCTCTACGTGTTTCCCGCATCGACGCATTCACAAGCAGACCTGGAAGTCTCCAGACGCACATACCGTCAACCAAATTGACCACGTCCTCATTTGCAGGAGATGGGCGTCTAGTGTCATGGATGTCCGCTCCTATCGAGGAGCAAACTGCGACTCAGATCATCACTTGGTGAAGACGACCTACAGATGTAGAATTTCCTCAGTGCACCAGTCAAGAATCAGCCCTCCCAAAATCTTTGCGGTTGATAAGCTCTTGAGTGATGCTACAGCGGTGGCGTATACTACCGCCCTTGAGGAAAAACTATCACCTATGCTACACAACATCAGCAACACAGGCGTCCATGGGTTCTGGGAAGAACTCAAGGGTACCATCAAGGATGTCGCAGAGAAGGTCGTGGGATATAAAGCCCGGCGAGCGCGAAATGACTGGTTCGACGAAGAATGCAAAAATTCACTTGACGCGAAAAACGAGGCCTACAGACAATGGATTCAACGAGGAACCAGAGCCAGAAGAGAAAAATATGACGAGCTACGGCGAATATCGAATAGAATAATTAGACGTAAGAAACGTAAATACTTTGACGATCAGTTGCTGAACATAAACGAAAACTTAGCTAATAGGAACACCAGACAAGCGTACAAACTAGTAAATACAATTAAGAACGGCTACCAACCCAGGACTAGCCTTTGTAAGGACAAGGATGGAAACATCATCAGCGACACCGATGGTATTAACAAACGATGGGCCTCTTATTTTGAAGAGCTTCTAAACCGACCATCTAACATCCCCACACAGGAAGCTCTCGATGATATTGTTGATCTAGGCCCACCCATTCAACCCCCGACAGTAGAGGAAGTTGATCTCGCGTTGCGGTCACTAAAACGAAATAAAGCGCCGGGCGCTGACGAGATCCCAGCTGAACTGCTAAGATTCGGTGGAACGAGTCTAGTTGATGCCATACATCAATTACTCCTGCGAGTATGGGAGAACGAGGAGATCCCAGACGATTGGCGCAGAAGCATCATCTGTCCAATCCATAAAAAGGGAGATAAATTGCGATGTGAGAATTACAGGGGCATCTCACTAGTTTGTACGTCCTATAAAATTTTGACGAAAATTCTGGAAAATAGAATAAAACCGTACGCAGAACGAGTCATTGGCGAATATCAAAGCGGTTTCAGACCTGGTCGCTCCACAACCGATCAGCTCTTCTCAGTCAAACTGATACTCCAGAGGTGCTGGGAATACAACGTAAACGTATACCAAATCTTTGTCGACTTCAAGCAGGCATACGACAGTATCGATCGTGGAGTACTGTACAACATCATGCTGCAATTTGGTATACCAGCAAAATTAGTGCGACTGACAAAGATGACGATGACCAACTCCGTCTCACAAGTCAGGATCCAGAATAGACTTACTGATCTATTTGAAACACGCACTGGTTTGAAACAGGGCGATGGACTGGCACCGACGCTCTTCAACCTAGCACTGGAATACGTTATTCGGGCCATGAATATGGACAACAGCAAGACGCTGCTCATCAAGTCGACACAATCAGCAGCGTACGCCGACGACATCAACATCATGTCCCGAAGATTGGCTGACGCAGAAGAACTTCTGCATACGCTCGATACCGCTGCAAAGGAAGTTGGATTACGTATTAACGAGGGTAAAACTAAAATAATGATGCAATCGGTGACAAGGACACCTGCACAACCGAGCATCAACGTGGGGGACCTCAACATCGAGTTCGTGAACAACTTCATCTACCTGGGTTGCAACCTGTCAAGGGACGCCAACGAAACTGACGAAATCAAGCGACGGATACAGTTAGCTAATAAGACTTTTTTCTCGGTTCTCCCCATAATGAAATCGAAGCATGTGCACAGAAACACGAAGCTCCGCGTGTACAAAACCATTATACGACCAGTGCTATGCTATGGCTGCGAAGCATGGACCCTAACTCAAGCCTCCGAAAACATGCTAGACACTTTCGAACGTAAGGTTCTACGGCGAATTTTCGGGGCTGTTTGCGATCGAGATGGATGGCGCATCCGGTACAACCATGAGTTGTATGAAATGTACGATGAGCTGCAAGTCTCGAAAATCGTCAAACTACAACGACTTCAATGGGCAGGGCATGTACAAAGAATGGACGATGATCGCATGCCTAAGAGAGTAATGAATGCAGAACGAGTCGACGGAGCGAGACTGCGAGGACGACCGAGATCTCGTTGGGAGAGCTCAGTAGGTGTGGACGCCGCGCAGCTGCTGGGCTCCCAAAATTGGAGGACGCGGTCACGTGACCGAGATAATTGGAGGACAATGATCCAGGCGGCCAAGGCCCGACGTCGGGCTGTCGCGCCACGATGATGATGATGCGGTTTTTGTTCCGGAATCATATTTTTGGTTTTTAGGGCATGGTACAAGCTGCATTTGAAGACCCAAATCAACTCTCTAGCTGCCGTAGTTTTCGAGTTACAGCCATTTGGAAAAGTGCAAGTTTGGACCCTCTAGCTGCCTCCGTTTCCGAGATATTCAAGGTTTTATATTTTCCAGTCGAGAGGTGACTTTGCCTTGAAATTTTCAAGTTTCTTGCGGGTTTTGTTCCGGAATCCTATTTTTGGTTTTTAGGGCATGGTACAAGCTGCATTTGAAGACCCAAATCAACTCTCTAGCTGCCGCAGTTTTCGAGGTAGGGCCATTTGAAAAAGTGCAAGTTTGGACCCTCTAGCTGATTCCGTTTCCGAGATATTCAAGGTTTTATATTTTCCAGTCGAGGGGTGACTTTGCCTTGAAATTTTCAAGTTTTCTTGCGGGTTTTGTTCCGGAATCCTATTTTTGGTTTTTAGGGCATGGTACAAGCTGCATTTGAAGACCCAAATCAACTCTCTAGCTGCCGCAGTTTTCGAGGTAGGGCCATTTGAAAAAGTGCAAGTTTGGACCCTCTAGCTGCCTCCGTTTCCGAGATATTCAAGGTTTTACATTTTCCTGTCGAGGGGTGACTTTGCCTTGAAATTTTCAAGTTGTCTTGCGGGTTTTGTTCCGGAATCCTATTTTTGGTTTTTAGGGCATGGTACAAGCTGCATTTTAAGACCAAAATCAACTCTCTAGCTGCCGCAGTTTTCGAGGTAGGGCCATTTGAAAAAGTGCAAGTTTGGACCCTCTAGCTGCCTCCGTTTCCGAGATATTCAAGGTTTTACATTTTCCTGTCGAGGGGTGACTTTGCCTTGAAATTTTCAAGTTTTCTTGCGGGTTTTGTTCCGGAATCCTATTTTTGGTTTTTAGGGCATGGTACAAGCTGCATTTTAAGACCAAAATCAACTCTCTAGCTGCCGCAGTTTTCGAGGTAGGGCCATTTGAAAAAGTGCAGGTTTGGACCCTCTAGCTGCCTCCGTTTCCGAGATATTCAAGGTTTTACATTTTCCTGTCGAGGGGTGACTTTGCCTTGAAATTTTCAAGTTTTCTTGCGGGTTTTGTTCCGGAATCCTATTTTTGGTTTTTAGGGCATGGTACAAGCTGCATTTGAAGACCCAAATCAACTCTCTAGCTGCCGCAGTTTTCGAGGTAGGGCCATTTGAAAAAGTGCAAGTTTGGACCCTCTAGCTGCCTCCGTTTCCGAGATATTCAAGGTTTTATATTTTCCTGTCGAGGGGTGACTTTGCCTTGAAATTTTCAAGTTTTCTTGCGGGTTTTGTTCCGGAATCCTATTTTTGGTTTTTAGGGCATGGTACAAGCTGCATTTGAAGACCCAAATCAACTCTCTAGCTGCCGTAGTTTTCGAGTTACAGCCATTTGGAAAAGTGCAAGTTTGGACGCTCTAGCTGCCTCCGTTTCCGAGATATTCAAGGTTTTATATTTTCCAGTCGAGGGGTGACTTTGCCTTGAAATTTTCAAGTTTCTTGCGGGTTTTGTTCCGGAATCCTATTTTTGGTTTTTAGGGCATGGTACAAGCTGCATTTGAAGACCCAAATCAACTCTCTAGCTGCCGCAGTTTTCGAGGTAGGGCCATTTGAAAAAGTGCAAGTTTGGACCCTCTAGCTGATTCCGTTTCCGAGATATTCAAGGTTTTATATTTTCCAGTCGAGGGGTGACTTTGCCTTGAAATTTTCAAGTTTTCTTGCGGGTTTTGTTCCGGAATCCTATTTTTGGTTTTTAGGGCATGGTACAAGCTGCATTTGAAGACCCAAATCAACTCTCTAGCTGCCGCAGTTTTCGAGGTAGGGCCATTTGAAAAAGTGCAAGTTTGGACCCTCTAGCTGCCTCCGTTTCCGAGATATTCAAGGTTTTACATTTTCCTGTCGAGGGGTGACTTTGCCTTGAAATTTTCAAGTTGTCTTGCGGGTTTTGTTCCGGAATCCTATTTTTGGTTTTTAGGGCATGGTACAAGCTGCATTTTAAGACCAAAATCAACTCTCTAGCTGCCGCAGTTTTCGAGGTAGGGCCATTTGAAAAAGTGCAAGTTTGGACCCTCTAGCTGCCTCCGTTTCCGAGATATTCAAGGTTTTACATTTTCCTGTCGAGGGGTGACTTTGCCTTGAAATTTTCAAGTTTTCTTGCGGGTTTTGTTCCGGAATCCTATTTTTGGTTTTTAGGGCATGGTACAAGCTGCATTTTAAGACCAAAATCAACTCTCTAGCTGCCGCAGTTTTCGAGGTAGGGCCATTTGAAAAAGTGCAGGTTTGGACCCTCTAGCTGCCTCCGTTTCCGAGATATTCAAGGTTTTACATTTTCCTGTCGAGGGGTGACTTTGCCTTGAAATTTTCAAGTTTTCTTGCGGGTTTTGTTCCGGAATCCTATTTTTGGTTTTTAGGGCATGGTACAAGCTGCATTTGAAGACCCAAATCAACTCTCTAGCTGCCGCAGTTTTCGAGGTAGGGCCATTTGAAAAAGTGCAAGTTTGGACCCTCTAGCTGCCTCCGTTTCCGAGATATTCAAGGTTTTATATTTTCCAGTCGAGGGGTGACTTTGCCTTGAAATTTTCAAGTTTTCTTGCTGGTTTTGTTCCGGAATCCTATTTTTGGTTTTTAGGGCATGGTACAAGCTGCATTTGAAGACCAAAATCAACTCTCTAGCTGCCGCAGTTTTCGAGGTAGGGCCATTTGAAAAAGTGCAAGTTTGGACCCTCTAGCTGCCTCCGTTTCCGAGATATTCAAGGTTTTACATTTTCCTGTCGAGGGGTGACTTTGCCTTGAAATTTTCAAGTTGTCTTGCGGGTTTTGTTCCGGAATCCTATTTTTGGTTTTTAGGGCATGGTACAAGCTGCATTTTAAGACCAAAATCAACTCTCTAGCTGCCGCAGTTTTCGAGGTAGGGCCATTTGAAAAAGTGCAAGTTTGGACCCTCTAGCTGCCTCCGTTTCCGAGATATTCAAGGTTTTACATTTTCCTGTCGAGGGGTGACTTTGCCTTGAAATTTTCAAGTTTTCTTGCGGGTTTTGTTCCGGAATCCTATTTTTGGTTTTTAGGGCATGGTACAAGCTGCATTTTAAGACCAAAATCAACTCTCTAGCTGCCGCAGTTTTCGAGGTAGGGCCATTTGAAAAAGTGCAGGTTTGGACCCTCTAGCTGCCTCCGTTTCCGAGATATTCAAGGTTTTACATTTTCCTGTCGAGGGGTGACTTTGCCTTGAAATTTTCAAGTTTTCTTGCGGGTTTTGTTCCGGAATCCTATTTTTGGTTTTTAGGGCATGGTACAAGCTGCATTTGAAGACCCAAATCAACTCTCTAGCTGCCGCAGTTTTCGAGGTAGGGCCATTTGAAAAAGTGCAAGTTTGGACCCTCTAGCTGCCTCCGTTTCCGAGATATTCAAGGTTTTATATTTTCCAGTCGAGGGGTGACTTTGCCTTGAAATTTTCAAGTTTTCTTGCGGGTTTTGTTCCGGAATCCTATTTTTGGTTTTTAGGGCATGGTACAAGCTGCATTTGAAGACCCAAATCAACTCTCTAGCTGCCGCAGTTTTCGAGGTAGGGCCATTTGAAAAAGTGCAAGTTTGGACCCTCTAGCTGCCTCCGTTTCCGAGATATTCAAGGTTTTATATTTTCCAGTCGAGGGGTGACTTTGCCTTGAAATTTTCAAGTTTTCTTGCGGGTTTTGTTCCGGAATCCTATTTTTGGTTTTTAGGGCATGGTACAAGCTGCATTTGAAGACCCAAATCAACTCTCTAGTTGCCGCAGTTTTCGAGGTAGGGCCATTTGAAAAAGTGCAAGTTTGGACCCTCTAGCTGCCTCCGTTTCCGAGATATTCAAGGTTTTATATTTTCCAGTCGAGGGGTGACTTTGCCTTGAAATTTTCAAGTTTTCTTGCGGGTTTTGTTCCGGAATCCTATTTTTGGTTTTTAGGGCATGGTACAAGCTGCATTTGAAGACCCAAATCAACTCTCTAGCTGCCGCAGTTTTCGAGGTAGGGCCATTTGAAAAAGTGCAAGTTTGGACCCTCTTGCTGCCTCCGTTTCCGAGATATTCAAGGTTTTATATTTTCCAATCGAGGGGTGACTTTGCCTTGAAATTTTCAAGTTTTCTTGCGGGTTTTGTTCCGGAATCCTATTTTTGGTTTTTAGGGCATGGTACAAGCTGCATTTGAAGACCCAAATCAACTCTCTAGCTGCCGCAGTTTTCGAGGTAGGGCCATTTGAAAAAGTGCAAGTTTGGACCCTCTAGCTGTCTCCGTTTCCGAGATATTCAAGGTTTTATATTTTCCAGTCGAGGGGTGACTTTGCCTTGAAATTTTCAAGTTTTCTTGCGGGTTTTGTTCCGGAATCCTATTTTTGGTTTTTAGGGCATGGTACAAGCTGCATTTGAAGACCCAAATCAACTCTCTAGCTGCCGCAGTTTTCGAGGTAGGGCCATTTGAAAAAGTGCAAGTTTGGACCCTCTAGCTGCCTCCGTTTCCGAGATATTCAAGGTTTTATATTTTCCAGTCGAGGGGTGACTTTGCCTTGAAATTTTCAAGTTTTCTTGCGGGTTTTGTTCCGGAATCCTATTTTTGGTTTTTAGGGCATGGTACAAGCTGCATTTGAAGACCCAAATCAACTCTCTAGCTGCCGCAGTTTTCGAGGTAGGGCCATTTGAAAAAGTGCAAGTTTGGACCCTCTAGCTGCCTCCGTTTCCGAGATATTCAAGGTTTTATATTTTCCAGTCGAGGGGTGACTTTGCCTTGAAATTTTCAAGTTTTCTTGCGGGTTTTGTTCCGGAATCCTATTTTTGGTTTTTAGGGCATGGTACAAGCTGCATTTGAAGACCCAAATCAACTCTCTAGCTGCCGCAGTTTTCGAGGTAGGGCCATTTGAAAAAGTGCAAGTTTGGACCCTCTTGCTGCCTCCGTTTCCGAGATATTCAAGGTTTTATATTTTCCAGTCGAGGGGTGACTTTGCCTTGAAATTTTCAAGTTTTCTTGCGGGTTTTGTTCCGGAATCCTATTTTTGGTTTTTAGGGCATGGTACAAGCTGCATTTGAAGACCCAAATCAACTCTCTAGCTGCCGCAGTTTTCGAGGTAGGGCCATTTGAAAAAGTGCAAGTTTGGACCCTCTAGCTGCCTCCGTTTCCGAGATATTCAAGGTTTTATATTTTCCAGTCGAGGGGTGACTTTGCCTTGAAATTTTCAAGTTTTCTTGCGGGTTTTGTTCCGGAATCCTATTTTTGGTTTTTAGGGCATGGTACAAGCTGCATTTGAAGACCCAAATCAACTCTCTAGCTGCCGCAGTTTTCGAGGTAGGGCCATTTGAAAAAGTGCAAGTTTGGACCCTCTAGCTGCCTCCGTTTCCGAGATATTCAAGGTTTTATATTTTCCAGTCGAGGGGTGACTTTGCCTTGAAATTTTCAAGTTTTCTTGCGGGTTTTGTTTCGGAATCCTATTTTTGGTTTTTAGGGCATGGTACAAGCTGCATTTGAAGACCCAAATCAACTCTCTAGCTGCCGCAGTTTTCGAGGTAGGGCCATTTGAAAAAGTGCAAGTTTGGACCCTCTAGCTGCCTCCGTTTCCGAGATATTCAAGGTTTTATATTTTCCAGTCGAGGGGTGACTTTGCCTTGAAATTTTCAAGTTTTCTTGCGGGTTTTGTTCCGGAATCCTATTTTTGGTTTTTAGGGCATGGTACAAGCTGCATTTGAAGACCCAAATCAACTCTCTAGCTGCCGCAGTTTTCGAGGTAGGGCCATTTGAAAAAGTGCAAGTTTGGACCCTCTAGCTGCCTCCGTTTCCGAGATATTCAAGGTTTTATATTTTCCAGTCGAGGGGTGACTTTGCCTTGAAATTTTCAAGTTTTCTTGCGGGTTTTGTTCCGGAATCCTATTTTTGGTTTTTAGGGCATGGTACAAGCTGCATTTGAAGACCCAAATCAACTCTCTTGCTGCCGCAGTTTTCGAGGTAGGGCCATTTGAAAAAGTGCAAGTTTGGACCCTCTAGCTGCCTCCGTTTCCGAGATATTCAAGGTTTTATATTTTCCAGTCGAGGGGTGACTTTGCCTTGAAATTTTCAAGTTTTCTTGCGGGTTTTGTTCCGGAATCCTATTTTTGGTTTTTAGGGCATGGTACAAGCTGCATTTGAAGACCCAAATCAACTCTCTTGCTGCCGCAGTTTTCGAGGTAGGGCCATTTGAAAAAGTGCAAGTTTGGACCCTCTAGCTGCCTCCGTTTCCGAGATATTCAAGGTTTTATATTTTCCAGTCGAGGGGTGACTTTGCCTTGAAATTTTCAAGTTTTCTTGCGGGTTTTGTTCCGGAATCCTATTTTTGGTTTTTAGGGCATGGTACAAGCTGCATTTTAAGACCAAAATCAACTCTCTAGCTGCCGTAGTTTTCGAGTTACAGCCATTTGAAAAAGTGCAAGTTTGGACCCTCTAGCTGCCTCCGTTTCCGAGATATTCAAGGTTTTATATTTTCCAGTCGAGGGGTGACTTTGCCTTGAAATTTTCAAGTTTTCTTGCGGGTTTTGTTCCGGAATCCTATTTTTGGTTTTTAGGGCATGGTACAAGCTGCATTTTAAGACCCAAATCAACTCTCTAGCTGCCGCAGTTTTCGAGGTAGGGCCATTTGAAAAAGTGCAAGTTTGGACCCTCTAGCTGCCTCCGTTTCCGAGATATTCAAGGTTTTATATTTTCCAGTCGAGGGGTGACTTTGCCTTGAAATTTTCAAGTTTTCTTGCGGGTTTTGTTCCGGAATCCTATTTTTGGTTTTTAGGGCATGGTACAAGCTGCATTTTAAGACCCAAATCAACTCTCTAGCTGCCGCAGTTTTCGAGGTAGGGCCATTTGAAAAAGTGCAAGTTTGGACCCTCTAGCTGCCTCCGTTTCCGAGATATTCAAGGTTTTATATTTTCCAGTCGAGGGGTGACTTTGCCTTGAAATTTTCAAGTTTTCTTGCGGGTTTTGTTCCGGAATCCTATTTTTGGTTCTTAGGGCATGGTACAAGCTGCATTTTAAGACCCAAATCAACTCTCTAGCTGCCGCAGTTTTCGAGGTAGGGCCATTTGAAAAAGTGCAAGTTTGGACCCTCTAGCTGCCTCCGTTTCCGAGATATTCAAGGTTTTATATTTTCCAGTCGAGGGGTGACTTTGCCTTGAAATTTTCAAGTTTTCTTGCGGGTTTTGTTCCGGAATCCTATTTTTGGTTTTTAGGGCATGGTACAAGCTGCATTTGAAGACCCAAATCAACTCTCTAGCTGCCGCAGTTTTCGAGGTAGGGCCATTTGAAAAAGTGCAAGTTTGGACCCTCTAGCTGCCTCCGTTTCCGAGATATTCAAGGTTTTATATTTTCCAGTCGAGGGGTGACTTTGCCTTGAAATTTTCAAGTTTTCTTGCGGGTTTTGTTCCGGAATCCTATTTTTGGTTTTTAGGGCATGGTACAAGCTGCATTTGAAGACCCAAATCAACTCTCTAGCTGCCGCAGTTTTCGAGGTAGGGCCATTTGAAAAAGTGCAAGTTTGGACCCTCTAGCTGCCTCCGTTTCCGAGATATTCAAGGTTTTATATTTTCCAGTCGAGGGGTGACTTTGCCTTGAAATTTTCAAGTTTTCTTGCGGGTTTTGTTCCGGAATCCTATTTTTGGTTTTTAGGGCATGGTACAAGCTGCATTTGAAGACCCAAATCAACTCTCTAGCTGCCGCAGTTTTCGAGATAGGGCCATTTGAAAAAGTGCAAGTTTGGACCCTCTAGCTGCCTCCGTTTCCGAGATATTCAAGGTTTTATATTTTCCAGTCGAGGGGTGACTTTGCCTTGAAATTTTCAAGTTTTCTTGCGGGTTTTGTTCCGGAATCCTATTTTTGGTTTTTAGGGCATGGTACAAGCTGCATTTGAAGACCCAAATCAACTCTCTTGCTGCCGCAGTTTTCGAGGTAGGGCCATTTGAAAAAGTGCAAGTTTGGACCCTCTAGCTGCCTCCGTTTCCGAGATATTCAAGGTTTTATATTTTCCAGTCGAGGGGTGACTTTGCCTTGAAATTTTCAAGTTTTCTTGCGGGTTTTGTTCCGGAATCCTATTTTTGGTTTTTAGGGCATGGTACAAGCTGCATTTGAAGACCCAAATCAACTCTCTAGCTGCCGCAGTTTTCGAGGTAGGGCCATTTGAAAAAGTGCAAGTTTGGACCCTCTAGCTGCCTCCGTTTCCGAGATATTCAAGGTTTTATATTTTCCAGTCGAGGGGTGACTTTGCCTTGAAATTTTCAAGTTTTCTTGCGGGTTTTGCTCCGGAATCCTATTTTTGGTTTTTAGGGCATGGTACAAGCTGCATTTGAAGACCCAAATCAACTCTCTAGCTGCCGCAGTTTTCGAGGTAGGGCCATTTGAAAAAGTGCAAGTTTGGACCCTCTAGCTGCCTCCGTTTCCGAGATATTCAAGGTTTTATATTTTCCAGTCGAGGGGTGACTTTGCCTTGAAATTTTCAAGTTTTCTTGCGGGTTTTGTTCCGGAATCCTATTTTTGGTTTTTAGGGCATGGTACAAGCTGCATTTGAAGACCCAAATCAACTCTCTAGCTGCCGCAGTTTTCGAGGTAGGGCCATTTGAAAAAGTGCAAGTTTGGACCCTCTAGCTGCCTCCGTTTCCGAGATATTCAAGGTTTTATATTTTCCAGTCGAGGGGTGACTTTGCCTTGAAATTTTCAAGTTTTCTTGCGGGTTTTGTTCCGGAATCCTATTTTTGGTTTTTAGGGCATGGTACAAGCTGCATTTTAAGACCAAAATCAACTCTCTAGCTGCCGCAGTTTTCGAGTTACAGCCATTTGAAAAAGTGCAAGTTTGGACCCTCTAGCTGCCTCCGTTTCCGAGATATTCAAGGTTTTATATTTTCCAGTCGAGGGGTGACTTTGCCTTGAAATTTTCAAGTTTTCTTGCTGGTTTTGTTCCGGAATCCTATTTTTGGTTTTTAGGGCATGGTACAAGCTGCATTTGAAGACCCAAATCAACTCTCTAGCTGCCGCAGTTTTCGAGGTAGGGCCATTTGAAAAAGTGCAAGTTTGGACCCTCTAGCTGCCTCCGTTTCCGAGATATTCAAGGTTTTATATTTTCCAGTCGAGGGGTGACTTTGCCTTGAAATTTTCAAGTTTTCTTGCGGGTTTTGTTCCGGAATCCTATTTTTGGTTTTTAGGGCATGGTACAAGCTGCATTTGAAGACCCAAATCAACTCTCTAGCTGCCGCAGTTTTCGAGGTAGGGCCATTTGAAAAAGTGCAAGTTTGGACCCTCTAGCTGCCTCCGTTTCCGAGATATTCAAGGTTTTATATTTTCCAGTCGAGGGGTGACTTTGCCTTGAAATTTTCAAGTTTTCTTGCGGGTTTTGTTCCGGAATCCTATTTTTGGTTTTTAGGGCATGGTACAAGCTGCATTTTAAGACCCAAATCAACTCTCTAGCTGCCGCAGTTTTCGAGGTAGGGCCATTTGAAAAAGTGCAAGTTTGGACCCTCTAGCTGCCTCCGTTTCCGAGATATTCAAGGTTTTATATTTTCCAGTCGAGGGGTGACTTTGCCTTGAAATTTTCAAGTTTTCTTGCGGGTTTTGTTCCGGAATCCTATTTTTGGTTTTTAGGGCATGGTACAAGCTGCATTTGAAGACCCAAATCAACTCTCTAGCTGCCGCAGTTTTCGAGGTAGGGCCATTTGAAAAAGTGCAAGTTTGGACCCTCTAGCTGCCTCCGTTTCCGAGATATTCAAGGTTTTATATTTTCCAGTCGAGGGGTGACTTTGCCTTGAAATTTTCAAGTTTTCTTGCGGGTTTTGTTCCGGAATCCTATTTTTGGTTTTTAGGGCATGGTACAAGCTGCATTTGAAGACCCAAATCAACTCTCTAGCTGCCGCAGTTTTCGAGGTAGGGCCATTTGAAAAAGTGCAAGTTTGGACCCTCTAGCTGCCTCCGTTTCCGAGATATTCAAGATTTTATATTTTCCAGTCGAGGGGTGACTTTGCCTTGAAATTTTCAAGTTTTCTTGCGGGTTTTGTTCCGGAATCCTATTTTTGGTTTTTAGGGCATGGTACAAGCTGCATTTGTAAACCCAAATCAACTCTCTAGCTGCCGCAGTTTTCGAGGTAGGGCCATTTGAAAAAGTGCAAGTTTGGACCCTCTAGCTGCCTCCGTTTCCGAGATATTCAAGGTTTTATATTTTCCAGTCGAGGGGTGACTTTGCCTTGAAATTTTCAAGTTTTCTTGCGGGTTTTGTTCCGGAATCCTATTTTTGGTTTTTAGGGCATGGTACAAGCTGCATTTGAAGACCCAAATCAACTCTCTAGCTGCCGCAGTTTTCGAGGTAGGGCCATTTGAAAAAGTGCAAGTTTGGACCCTCTAGCTGCCTCCGTTTCCGAGATATTCAAGGTTTTATATTTTCCAGTCGAGGGGTGACTTTGCCTTGAAATTTTCAAGTTTTCTTGCGGGTTTTGTTCCGGAATCCTATTTTTGGTTTTTAGGGCATGGTACAAGCTGCATTTGAAGACCCAAATCAACTCTCTAGCTGCCGCAGTTTTCGAGGTAGGGCCATATGAAAAAGTGCAAGTTTGGACCCTCTAGCTGCCTCCGTTTCCGAGATATTCAAGGTTATATATTTTCCAGTCGAGGGGTGACTTTGCCTTGAAATTTTCAAGTTTTCTTGCGGGTTTTGTTCCGGAATCCTATTTTTGGTTTTTAGGGCATGGTACAAGCTGCATTTGAAGACCCAAATCAACTCTCTAGCTGCCGCAGTTTTCGAGGTAGGGCCATTTGAAAAAGTGCAAGTTTGGACCCTCTAGCTGCCTCCGTTTCCGAGATATTCAAGGTTTTATATTTTCCAGTCGAGGGGTGACTTTGCCTTGAAATTTTCAAGTTTTCTTGCGGTTTTTGTTGGGGGGCAAAGACCTTTTCCATAGTCCTCCACGTGGGCGCCCCCTGGTAACGGCAGTGTATCAATTCGCTGACGGCCAATGTCTTAGCGATAAGACAGTTTGGAAAAGGCAGATAGCTGTAGCCTGAATGGCTGACAAACACCTAAGCGTCTCAGGTCTAGTAGGATGGAATGACTTGCGTAGTTGGACCTGCTACATAGTTGTGTGGGCTCCAGCACGTTTATTAAACCATCTGAAGCAGCTATCTCCGAGGCCATCCCCCGAATGGGGTTAAGCGACGTGCTGACAACTCGTCCTTGTAAAAACCACTCCATGTCAAGAAACCTGGAACAAAAGCCTCGGATTGGACGGATCAACAACGACGACCACGCAAACGAATAAAGGATTATTCTTTCGGATCCTGGAATGTACGCTCCCTGAACAAACCGGGGGCCGAGAAGGCCCTCCTTCAACAGGTCGAAAAGTACAAACTGAGCATTACTGCAGTCCAGGAAACAAATTGGCTTGGCAGCGAGATTAATGACAAGAAATCGCACACAATTTTTACAAGTGGCAAACCATCGGGCCGCAAGGAGTTTGGAGTAGCATTTATAGTGGACATTCACCTCAAACCGCATATTACTGACTTCAAACCCATAAATGAACGGCTGTGTGCGATTCGCATCAAGACTCGATTCTTCAATCTCTGGCTCATCAATGTGCATGCCCCCACTGAAGTTAAAGAAGACGCAGTAAAAGACGAGTTCTACGCCCGCCTTGAAACTCTCTTCGACTCACTTCCAACAAATGACGTCAAATTGCTGCTGGGAGACTTTAACGCGAAAGTCGGGAATGAAAGTTGGCATCGGGGGACCTCTGGAGGCCACAGCCTCCATGAAGAATGTAACGATAACGGCCAGCGACTTATCGACTTCGCCTGCAGCAGGAATCTAGTCGTAAGCTCTACGTGTTTCCCGCATCGACGCATTCACAAGCAGACCTGGAAGTCTCCAGACGCACATACCGTCAACCAAATTGACCACGTCCTCATTTGCAGGAGATGGGCGTCTAGTGTCATGGATGTCCGCTCCTATCGAGGAGCAAACTGCGACTCAGATCATCACTTGGTGAAGACGACCTACAGATGTAGAATTTCCTCAGTGCACCAGTCAAGAATCAGCCCTCCCAAAATCTTTGCGGTTGATAAGCTCTTGAGTGATGCTACAGCGGTGGCGTATACTACCGCCCTTGAGGAAAAACTATCACCTATGCTACACAACATCAGCAACACAGGCGTCCATGGGTTCTGGGAAGAACTCAAGGGTACCATCAAGGATGTCGCAGAGAAGGTCGTGGGATATAAAGCCCGGCGAGCGCGAAATGACTGGTTCGACGAAGAATGCAAAAATTCACTTGACGCGAAAAACGAGGCCTACAGACAATGGATTCAACGAGGAACCAGAGCCAGAAGAGAAAAATATGACGAGCTACGGCGAATATCGAATAGAATAATTAGACGTAAGAAACGTAAATACTTTGACGATCAGTTGCTGAACATAAACGAAAACTTAGCTAATAGGAACACCAGACAAGCGTACAAACTAGTAAATACAATTAAGAACGGCTACCAACCCAGGACTAGCCTTTGTAAGGACAAGGATGGAAACATCATCAGCGACACCGATGGTATTAACAAACGATGGGCCTCTTATTTTGAAGAGCTTCTAAACCGACCATCTAACATCCCCACACAGGAAGCTCTCGATGATATTGTTGATCTAGGCCCACCCATTCAACCCCCGACAGTAGAGGAAGTTGATCTCGCGTTGCGGTCACTAAAACGAAATAAAGCGCCGGGCGCTGACGAGATCCCAGCTGAACTGCTAAGATTCGGTGGAACGAGTCTAGTTGATGCCATACATCAATTACTCCTGCGAGTATGGGAGAACGAGGAGATCCCAGACGATTGGCGCAGAAGCATCATCTGTCCAATCCATAAAAAGGGAGATAAATTGCGATGTGAGAATTACAGGGGCATCTCACTAGTTTGTACGTCCTATAAAATTTTGACGAAAATTCTGGAAAATAGAATAAAACCGTACGCAGAACGAGTCATTGGCGAATATCAAAGCGGTTTCAGACCTGGTCGCTCCACAACCGATCAGCTCTTCTCAGTCAAACTGATACTCCAGAGGTGCTGGGAATACAACGTAAACGTATACCAAATCTTTGTCGACTTCAAGCAGGCATACGACAGTATCGATCGTGGAGTACTGTACAACATCATGCTGCAATTTGGTATACCAGCAAAATTAGTGCGACTGACAAAGATGACGATGACCAACTCCGTCTCACAAGTCAGGATCCAGAATAGACTTACTGATCTATTTGAAACACGCACTGGTTTGAAACAGGGCGATGGACTGGCACCGACGCTCTTCAACCTAGCACTGGAATACGTTATTCGGGCCATGAATATGGACAACAGCAAGACGCTGCTCATCAAGTCGACACAATCAGCAGCGTACGCCGACGACATCAACATCATGTCCCGAAGATTGGCTGACGCAGAAGAACTTCTGCATACGCTCGATACCGCTGCAAAGGAAGTTGGATTACGTATTAACGAGGGTAAAACTAAAATAATGATGCAATCGGTGACAAGGACACCTGCACAACCGAGCATCAACGTGGGGGACCTCAACATCGAGTTCGTGAACAACTTCATCTACCTGGGTTGCAACCTGTCAAGGGACGCCAACGAAACTGACGAAATCAAGCGACGGATACAGTTAGCTAATAAGACTTTTTTCTCGGTTCTCCCCATAATGAAATCGAAGCATGTGCACAGAAACACGAAGCTCCGCGTGTACAAAACCATTATACGACCAGTGCTATGCTATGGCTGCGAAGCATGGACCCTAACTCAAGCCTCCGAAAACATGCTAGACACTTTCGAACGTAAGGTTCTACGGCGAATTTTCGGGGCTGTTTGCGATCGAGATGGATGGCGCATCCGGTACAACCATGAGTTGTATGAAATGTACGATGAGCTGCAAGTCTCGAAAATCGTCAAACTACAACGACTTCAATGGGCAGGGCATGTACAAAGAATGGACGATGATCGCATGCCTAAGAGAGTAATGAATGCAGAACGAGTCGACGGAGCGAGACTGCGAGGACGACCGAGATCTCGTTGGGAGAGCTCAGTAGGTGTGGACGCCGCGCAGCTGCTGGGCTCCCAAAATTGGAGGACGCGGTCACGTGACCGAGATAATTGGAGGACAATGATCCAGGCGGCCAAGGCCCGACGTCGGGCTGTCGCGCCACGATGATGATGATGCGGTTTTTGTTCCGGAATCATATTTTTGGTTTTTAGGGCATGGTACAAGCTGCATTTGAAGACCCAAATCAACTCTCTAGCTGCCGTAGTTTTCGAGTTACAGCCATTTGGAAAAGTGCAAGTTTGGACCCTCTAGCTGCCTCCGTTTCCGAGATATTCAAGGTTTTATATTTTCCAGTCGAGAGGTGACTTTGCCTTGAAATTTTCAAGTTTCTTGCGGGTTTTGTTCCGGAATCCTATTTTTGGTTTTTAGGGCATGGTACAAGCTGCATTTGAAGACCCAAATCAACTCTCTAGCTGCCGCAGTTTTCGAGGTAGGGCCATTTGAAAAAGTGCAAGTTTGGACCCTCTAGCTGATTCCGTTTCCGAGATATTCAAGGTTTTATATTTTCCAGTCGAGGGGTGACTTTGCCTTGAAATTTTCAAGTTTTCTTGCGGGTTTTGTTCCGGAATCCTATTTTTGGTTTTTAGGGCATGGTACAAGCTGCATTTGAAGACCCAAATCAACTCTCTAGCTGCCGCAGTTTTCGAGGTAGGGCCATTTGAAAAAGTGCAAGTTTGGACCCTCTAGCTGCCTCCGTTTCCGAGATATTCAAGGTTTTACATTTTCCTGTCGAGGGGTGACTTTGCCTTGAAATTTTCAAGTTGTCTTGCGGGTTTTGTTCCGGAATCCTATTTTTGGTTTTTAGGGCATGGTACAAGCTGCATTTTAAGACCAAAATCAACTCTCTAGCTGCCGCAGTTTTCGAGGTAGGGCCATTTGAAAAAGTGCAAGTTTGGACCCTCTAGCTGCCTCCGTTTCCGAGATATTCAAGGTTTTACATTTTCCTGTCGAGGGGTGACTTTGCCTTGAAATTTTCAAGTTTTCTTGCGGGTTTTGTTCCGGAATCCTATTTTTGGTTTTTAGGGCATGGTACAAGCTGCATTTTAAGACCAAAATCAACTCTCTAGCTGCCGCAGTTTTCGAGGTAGGGCCATTTGAAAAAGTGCAGGTTTGGACCCTCTAGCTGCCTCCGTTTCCGAGATATTCAAGGTTTTACATTTTCCTGTCGAGGGGTGACTTTGCCTTGAAATTTTCAAGTTTTCTTGCGGGTTTTGTTCCGGAATCCTATTTTTGGTTTTTAGGGCATGGTACAAGCTGCATTTGAAGACCCAAATCAACTCTCTAGCTGCCGCAGTTTTCGAGGTAGGGCCATTTGAAAAAGTGCAAGTTTGGACCCTCTAGCTGCCTCCGTTTCCGAGATATTCAAGGTTTTATATTTTCCTGTCGAGGGGTGACTTTGCCTTGAAATTTTCAAGTTTTCTTGCGGGTTTTGTTCCGGAATCCTATTTTTGGTTTTTAGGGCATGGTACAAGCTGCATTTGAAGACCCAAATCAACTCTCTAGCTGCCGTAGTTTTCGAGTTACAGCCATTTGGAAAAGTGCAAGTTTGGACGCTCTAGCTGCCTCCGTTTCCGAGATATTCAAGGTTTTATATTTTCCAGTCGAGGGGTGACTTTGCCTTGAAATTTTCAAGTTTCTTGCGGGTTTTGTTCCGGAATCCTATTTTTGGTTTTTAGGGCATGGTACAAGCTGCATTTGAAGACCCAAATCAACTCTCTAGCTGCCGCAGTTTTCGAGGTAGGGCCATTTGAAAAAGTGCAAGTTTGGACCCTCTAGCTGATTCCGTTTCCGAGATATTCAAGGTTTTATATTTTCCAGTCGAGGGGTGACTTTGCCTTGAAATTTTCAAGTTTTCTTGCGGGTTTTGTTCCGGAATCCTATTTTTGGTTTTTAGGGCATGGTACAAGCTGCATTTGAAGACCCAAATCAACTCTCTAGCTGCCGCAGTTTTCGAGGTAGGGCCATTTGAAAAAGTGCAAGTTTGGACCCTCTAGCTGCCTCCGTTTCCGAGATATTCAAGGTTTTACATTTTCCTGTCGAGGGGTGACTTTGCCTTGAAATTTTCAAGTTGTCTTGCGGGTTTTGTTCCGGAATCCTATTTTTGGTTTTTAGGGCATGGTACAAGCTGCATTTTAAGACCAAAATCAACTCTCTAGCTGCCGCAGTTTTCGAGGTAGGGCCATTTGAAAAAGTGCAAGTTTGGACCCTCTAGCTGCCTCCGTTTCCGAGATATTCAAGGTTTTACATTTTCCTGTCGAGGGGTGACTTTGCCTTGAAATTTTCAAGTTTTCTTGCGGGTTTTGTTCCGGAATCCTATTTTTGGTTTTTAGGGCATGGTACAAGCTGCATTTTAAGACCAAAATCAACTCTCTAGCTGCCGCAGTTTTCGAGGTAGGGCCATTTGAAAAAGTGCAGGTTTGGACCCTCTAGCTGCCTCCGTTTCCGAGATATTCAAGGTTTTACATTTTCCTGTCGAGGGGTGACTTTGCCTTGAAATTTTCAAGTTTTCTTGCGGGTTTTGTTCCGGAATCCTATTTTTGGTTTTTAGGGCATGGTACAAGCTGCATTTGAAGACCCAAATCAACTCTCTAGCTGCCGCAGTTTTCGAGGTAGGGCCATTTGAAAAAGTGCAAGTTTGGACCCTCTAGCTGCCTCCGTTTCCGAGATATTCAAGGTTTTATATTTTCCAGTCGAGGGGTGACTTTGCCTTGAAATTTTCAAGTTTTCTTGCTGGTTTTGTTCCGGAATCCTATTTTTGGTTTTTAGGGCATGGTACAAGCTGCATTTGAAGACCAAAATCAACTCTCTAGCTGCCGCAGTTTTCGAGGTAGGGCCATTTGAAAAAGTGCAAGTTTGGACCCTCTAGCTGCCTCCGTTTCCGAGATATTCAAGGTTTTACATTTTCCTGTCGAGGGGTGACTTTGCCTTGAAATTTTCAAGTTGTCTTGCGGGTTTTGTTCCGGAATCCTATTTTTGGTTTTTAGGGCATGGTACAAGCTGCATTTTAAGACCAAAATCAACTCTCTAGCTGCCGCAGTTTTCGAGGTAGGGCCATTTGAAAAAGTGCAAGTTTGGACCCTCTAGCTGCCTCCGTTTCCGAGATATTCAAGGTTTTACATTTTCCTGTCGAGGGGTGACTTTGCCTTGAAATTTTCAAGTTTTCTTGCGGGTTTTGTTCCGGAATCCTATTTTTGGTTTTTAGGGCATGGTACAAGCTGCATTTTAAGACCAAAATCAACTCTCTAGCTGCCGCAGTTTTCGAGGTAGGGCCATTTGAAAAAGTGCAGGTTTGGACCCTCTAGCTGCCTCCGTTTCCGAGATATTCAAGGTTTTACATTTTCCTGTCGAGGGGTGACTTTGCCTTGAAATTTTCAAGTTTTCTTGCGGGTTTTGTTCCGGAATCCTATTTTTGGTTTTTAGGGCATGGTACAAGCTGCATTTGAAGACCCAAATCAACTCTCTAGCTGCCGCAGTTTTCGAGGTAGGGCCATTTGAAAAAGTGCAAGTTTGGACCCTCTAGCTGCCTCCGTTTCCGAGATATTCAAGGTTTTATATTTTCCAGTCGAGGGGTGACTTTGCCTTGAAATTTTCAAGTTTTCTTGCGGGTTTTGTTCCGGAATCCTATTTTTGGTTTTTAGGGCATGGTACAAGCTGCATTTGAAGACCCAAATCAACTCTCTAGCTGCCGCAGTTTTCGAGGTAGGGCCATTTGAAAAAGTGCAAGTTTGGACCCTCTAGCTGCCTCCGTTTCCGAGATATTCAAGGTTTTATATTTTCCAGTCGAGGGGTGACTTTGCCTTGAAATTTTCAAGTTTTCTTGCGGGTTTTGTTCCGGAATCCTATTTTTGGTTTTTAGGGCATGGTACAAGCTGCATTTGAAGACCCAAATCAACTCTCTAGTTGCCGCAGTTTTCGAGGTAGGGCCATTTGAAAAAGTGCAAGTTTGGACCCTCTAGCTGCCTCCGTTTCCGAGATATTCAAGGTTTTATATTTTCCAGTCGAGGGGTGACTTTGCCTTGAAATTTTCAAGTTTTCTTGCGGGTTTTGTTCCGGAATCCTATTTTTGGTTTTTAGGGCATGGTACAAGCTGCATTTGAAGACCCAAATCAACTCTCTAGCTGCCGCAGTTTTCGAGGTAGGGCCATTTGAAAAAGTGCAAGTTTGGACCCTCTTGCTGCCTCCGTTTCCGAGATATTCAAGGTTTTATATTTTCCAATCGAGGGGTGACTTTGCCTTGAAATTTTCAAGTTTTCTTGCGGGTTTTGTTCCGGAATCCTATTTTTGGTTTTTAGGGCATGGTACAAGCTGCATTTGAAGACCCAAATCAACTCTCTAGCTGCCGCAGTTTTCGAGGTAGGGCCATTTGAAAAAGTGCAAGTTTGGACCCTCTAGCTGTCTCCGTTTCCGAGATATTCAAGGTTTTATATTTTCCAGTCGAGGGGTGACTTTGCCTTGAAATTTTCAAGTTTTCTTGCGGGTTTTGTTCCGGAATCCTATTTTTGGTTTTTAGGGCATGGTACAAGCTGCATTTGAAGACCCAAATCAACTCTCTAGCTGCCGCAGTTTTCGAGGTAGGGCCATTTGAAAAAGTGCAAGTTTGGACCCTCTAGCTGCCTCCGTTTCCGAGATATTCAAGGTTTTATATTTTCCAGTCGAGGGGTGACTTTGCCTTGAAATTTTCAAGTTTTCTTGCGGGTTTTGTTCCGGAATCCTATTTTTGGTTTTTAGGGCATGGTACAAGCTGCATTTGAAGACCCAAATCAACTCTCTAGCTGCCGCAGTTTTCGAGGTAGGGCCATTTGAAAAAGTGCAAGTTTGGACCCTCTAGCTGCCTCCGTTTCCGAGATATTCAAGGTTTTATATTTTCCAGTCGAGGGGTGACTTTGCCTTGAAATTTTCAAGTTTTCTTGCGGGTTTTGTTCCGGAATCCTATTTTTGGTTTTTAGGGCATGGTACAAGCTGCATTTGAAGACCCAAATCAACTCTCTAGCTGCCGCAGTTTTCGAGGTAGGGCCATTTGAAAAAGTGCAAGTTTGGACCCTCTTGCTGCCTCCGTTTCCGAGATATTCAAGGTTTTATATTTTCCAGTCGAGGGGTGACTTTGCCTTGAAATTTTCAAGTTTTCTTGCGGGTTTTGTTCCGGAATCCTATTTTTGGTTTTTAGGGCATGGTACAAGCTGCATTTGAAGACCCAAATCAACTCTCTAGCTGCCGCAGTTTTCGAGGTAGGGCCATTTGAAAAAGTGCAAGTTTGGACCCTCTAGCTGCCTCCGTTTCCGAGATATTCAAGGTTTTATATTTTCCAGTCGAGGGGTGACTTTGCCTTGAAATTTTCAAGTTTTCTTGCGGGTTTTGTTCCGGAATCCTATTTTTGGTTTTTAGGGCATGGTACAAGCTGCATTTGAAGACCCAAATCAACTCTCTAGCTGCCGCAGTTTTCGAGGTAGGGCCATTTGAAAAAGTGCAAGTTTGGACCCTCTAGCTGCCTCCGTTTCCGAGATATTCAAGGTTTTATATTTTCCAGTCGAGGGGTGACTTTGCCTTGAAATTTTCAAGTTTTCTTGCGGGTTTTGTTTCGGAATCCTATTTTTGGTTTTTAGGGCATGGTACAAGCTGCATTTGAAGACCCAAATCAACTCTCTAGCTGCCGCAGTTTTCGAGGTAGGGCCATTTGAAAAAGTGCAAGTTTGGACCCTCTAGCTGCCTCCGTTTCCGAGATATTCAAGGTTTTATATTTTCCAGTCGAGGGGTGACTTTGCCTTGAAATTTTCAAGTTTTCTTGCGGGTTTTGTTCCGGAATCCTATTTTTGGTTTTTAGGGCATGGTACAAGCTGCATTTGAAGACCCAAATCAACTCTCTAGCTGCCGCAGTTTTCGAGGTAGGGCCATTTGAAAAAGTGCAAGTTTGGACCCTCTAGCTGCCTCCGTTTCCGAGATATTCAAGGTTTTATATTTTCCAGTCGAGGGGTGACTTTGCCTTGAAATTTTCAAGTTTTCTTGCGGGTTTTGTTCCGGAATCCTATTTTTGGTTTTTAGGGCATGGTACAAGCTGCATTTGAAGACCCAAATCAACTCTCTTGCTGCCGCAGTTTTCGAGGTAGGGCCATTTGAAAAAGTGCAAGTTTGGACCCTCTAGCTGCCTCCGTTTCCGAGATATTCAAGGTTTTATATTTTCCAGTCGAGGGGTGACTTTGCCTTGAAATTTTCAAGTTTTCTTGCGGGTTTTGTTCCGGAATCCTATTTTTGGTTTTTAGGGCATGGTACAAGCTGCATTTGAAGACCCAAATCAACTCTCTTGCTGCCGCAGTTTTCGAGGTAGGGCCATTTGAAAAAGTGCAAGTTTGGACCCTCTAGCTGCCTCCGTTTCCGAGATATTCAAGGTTTTATATTTTCCAGTCGAGGGGTGACTTTGCCTTGAAATTTTCAAGTTTTCTTGCGGGTTTTGTTCCGGAATCCTATTTTTGGTTTTTAGGGCATGGTACAAGCTGCATTTTAAGACCAAAATCAACTCTCTAGCTGCCGTAGTTTTCGAGTTACAGCCATTTGAAAAAGTGCAAGTTTGGACCCTCTAGCTGCCTCCGTTTCCGAGATATTCAAGGTTTTATATTTTCCAGTCGAGGGGTGACTTTGCCTTGAAATTTTCAAGTTTTCTTGCGGGTTTTGTTCCGGAATCCTATTTTTGGTTTTTAGGGCATGGTACAAGCTGCATTTTAAGACCCAAATCAACTCTCTAGCTGCCGCAGTTTTCGAGGTAGGGCCATTTGAAAAAGTGCAAGTTTGGACCCTCTAGCTGCCTCCGTTTCCGAGATATTCAAGGTTTTATATTTTCCAGTCGAGGGGTGACTTTGCCTTGAAATTTTCAAGTTTTCTTGCGGGTTTTGTTCCGGAATCCTATTTTTGGTTTTTAGGGCATGGTACAAGCTGCATTTTAAGACCCAAATCAACTCTCTAGCTGCCGCAGTTTTCGAGGTAGGGCCATTTGAAAAAGTGCAAGTTTGGACCCTCTAGCTGCCTCCGTTTCCGAGATATTCAAGGTTTTATATTTTCCAGTCGAGGGGTGACTTTGCCTTGAAATTTTCAAGTTTTCTTGCGGGTTTTGTTCCGGAATCCTATTTTTGGTTCTTAGGGCATGGTACAAGCTGCATTTTAAGACCCAAATCAACTCTCTAGCTGCCGCAGTTTTCGAGGTAGGGCCATTTGAAAAAGTGCAAGTTTGGACCCTCTAGCTGCCTCCGTTTCCGAGATATTCAAGGTTTTATATTTTCCAGTCGAGGGGTGACTTTGCCTTGAAATTTTCAAGTTTTCTTGCGGGTTTTGTTCCGGAATCCTATTTTTGGTTTTTAGGGCATGGTACAAGCTGCATTTGAAGACCCAAATCAACTCTCTAGCTGCCGCAGTTTTCGAGGTAGGGCCATTTGAAAAAGTGCAAGTTTGGACCCTCTAGCTGCCTCCGTTTCCGAGATATTCAAGGTTTTATATTTTCCAGTCGAGGGGTGACTTTGCCTTGAAATTTTCAAGTTTTCTTGCGGGTTTTGTTCCGGAATCCTATTTTTGGTTTTTAGGGCATGGTACAAGCTGCATTTGAAGACCCAAATCAACTCTCTAGCTGCCGCAGTTTTCGAGGTAGGGCCATTTGAAAAAGTGCAAGTTTGGACCCTCTAGCTGCCTCCGTTTCCGAGATATTCAAGGTTTTATATTTTCCAGTCGAGGGGTGACTTTGCCTTGAAATTTTCAAGTTTTCTTGCGGGTTTTGTTCCGGAATCCTATTTTTGGTTTTTAGGGCATGGTACAAGCTGCATTTGAAGACCCAAATCAACTCTCTAGCTGCCGCAGTTTTCGAGATAGGGCCATTTGAAAAAGTGCAAGTTTGGACCCTCTAGCTGCCTCCGTTTCCGAGATATTCAAGGTTTTATATTTTCCAGTCGAGGGGTGACTTTGCCTTGAAATTTTCAAGTTTTCTTGCGGGTTTTGTTCCGGAATCCTATTTTTGGTTTTTAGGGCATGGTACAAGCTGCATTTGAAGACCCAAATCAACTCTCTTGCTGCCGCAGTTTTCGAGGTAGGGCCATTTGAAAAAGTGCAAGTTTGGACCCTCTAGCTGCCTCCGTTTCCGAGATATTCAAGGTTTTATATTTTCCAGTCGAGGGGTGACTTTGCCTTGAAATTTTCAAGTTTTCTTGCGGGTTTTGTTCCGGAATCCTATTTTTGGTTTTTAGGGCATGGTACAAGCTGCATTTGAAGACCCAAATCAACTCTCTAGCTGCCGCAGTTTTCGAGGTAGGGCCATTTGAAAAAGTGCAAGTTTGGACCCTCTAGCTGCCTCCGTTTCCGAGATATTCAAGGTTTTATATTTTCCAGTCGAGGGGTGACTTTGCCTTGAAATTTTCAAGTTTTCTTGCGGGTTTTGCTCCGGAATCCTATTTTTGGTTTTTAGGGCATGGTACAAGCTGCATTTGAAGACCCAAATCAACTCTCTAGCTGCCGCAGTTTTCGAGGTAGGGCCATTTGAAAAAGTGCAAGTTTGGACCCTCTAGCTGCCTCCGTTTCCGAGATATTCAAGGTTTTATATTTTCCAGTCGAGGGGTGACTTTGCCTTGAAATTTTCAAGTTTTCTTGCGGGTTTTGTTCCGGAATCCTATTTTTGGTTTTTAGGGCATGGTACAAGCTGCATTTGAAGACCCAAATCAACTCTCTAGCTGCCGCAGTTTTCGAGGTAGGGCCATTTGAAAAAGTGCAAGTTTGGACCCTCTAGCTGCCTCCGTTTCCGAGATATTCAAGGTTTTATATTTTCCAGTCGAGGGGTGACTTTGCCTTGAAATTTTCAAGTTTTCTTGCGGGTTTTGTTCCGGAATCCTATTTTTGGTTTTTAGGGCATGGTACAAGCTGCATTTTAAGACCAAAATCAACTCTCTAGCTGCCGCAGTTTTCGAGTTACAGCCATTTGAAAAAGTGCAAGTTTGGACCCTCTAGCTGCCTCCGTTTCCGAGATATTCAAGGTTTTATATTTTCCAGTCGAGGGGTGACTTTGCCTTGAAATTTTCAAGTTTTCTTGCTGGTTTTGTTCCGGAATCCTATTTTTGGTTTTTAGGGCATGGTACAAGCTGCATTTGAAGACCCAAATCAACTCTCTAGCTGCCGCAGTTTTCGAGGTAGGGCCATTTGAAAAAGTGCAAGTTTGGACCCTCTAGCTGCCTCCGTTTCCGAGATATTCAAGGTTTTATATTTTCCAGTCGAGGGGTGACTTTGCCTTGAAATTTTCAAGTTTTCTTGCGGGTTTTGTTCCGGAATCCTATTTTTGGTTTTTAGGGCATGGTACAAGCTGCATTTGAAGACCCAAATCAACTCTCTAGCTGCCGCAGTTTTCGAGGTAGGGCCATTTGAAAAAGTGCAAGTTTGGACCCTCTAGCTGCCTCCGTTTCCGAGATATTCAAGGTTTTATATTTTCCAGTCGAGGGGTGACTTTGCCTTGAAATTTTCAAGTTTTCTTGCGGGTTTTGTTCCGGAATCCTATTTTTGGTTTTTAGGGCATGGTACAAGCTGCATTTTAAGACCCAAATCAACTCTCTAGCTGCCGCAGTTTTCGAGGTAGGGCCATTTGAAAAAGTGCAAGTTTGGACCCTCTAGCTGCCTCCGTTTCCGAGATATTCAAGGTTTTATATTTTCCAGTCGAGGGGTGACTTTGCCTTGAAATTTTCAAGTTTTCTTGCGGGTTTTGTTCCGGAATCCTATTTTTGGTTTTTAGGGCATGGTACAAGCTGCATTTGAAGACCCAAATCAACTCTCTAGCTGCCGCAGTTTTCGAGGTAGGGCCATTTGAAAAAGTGCAAGTTTGGACCCTCTAGCTGCCTCCGTTTCCGAGATATTCAAGGTTTTATATTTTCCAGTCGAGGGGTGACTTTGCCTTGAAATTTTCAAGTTTTCTTGCGGGTTTTGTTCCGGAATCCTATTTTTGGTTTTTAGGGCATGGTACAAGCTGCATTTGAAGACCCAAATCAACTCTCTAGCTGCCGCAGTTTTCGAGGTAGGGCCATTTGAAAAAGTGCAAGTTTGGACCCTCTAGCTGCCTCCGTTTCCGAGATATTCAAGATTTTATATTTTCCAGTCGAGGGGTGACTTTGCCTTGAAATTTTCAAGTTTTCTTGCGGGTTTTGTTCCGGAATCCTATTTTTGGTTTTTAGGGCATGGTACAAGCTGCATTTGTAAACCCAAATCAACTCTCTAGCTGCCGCAGTTTTCGAGGTAGGGCCATTTGAAAAAGTGCAAGTTTGGACCCTCTAGCTGCCTCCGTTTCCGAGATATTCAAGGTTTTATATTTTCCAGTCGAGGGGTGACTTTGCCTTGAAATTTTCAAGTTTTCTTGCGGGTTTTGTTCCGGAATCCTATTTTTGGTTTTTAGGGCATGGTACAAGCTGCATTTGAAGACCCAAATCAACTCTCTAGCTGCCGCAGTTTTCGAGGTAGGGCCATTTGAAAAAGTGCAAGTTTGGACCCTCTAGCTGCCTCCGTTTCCGAGATATTCAAGGTTTTATATTTTCCAGTCGAGGGGTGACTTTGCCTTGAAATTTTCAAGTTTTCTTGCGGGTTTTGTTCCGGAATCCTATTTTTGGTTTTTAGGGCATGGTACAAGCTGCATTTGAAGACCCAAATCAACTCTCTAGCTGCCGCAGTTTTCGAGGTAGGGCCATTTGAAAAAGTGCAAGTTTGGACCCTCTAGCTGCCTCCGTTTCCGAGATATTCAAGGTTTTATATTTTCCAGTCGAGGGGTGACTTTGCCTTGAAATTTTCAAGTTTTCTTGCGGGTTTTGTTCCGGAATCCTATTTTTGGTTTTTAGGGCATGGTACAAGCTGCATTTTAAGACCCAAATCAACTCTCTAGCTGCCGCAGTTTTCGAGGTAGGGCCATTTGAAAAAGTGCAAGTTTGGACCCTCTAGCTGCCTCCGTTTCCGAGATATTCAAGGTTTTATATTTTCCAGTCGAGGGGTGACTTTGCCTTGAAATTTTCAAGTTTTCTTGCGGGTTTTGTTCCGGAATCCTATTTTTGGTTTTTAGGGCATGGTACAAGCTGCATTTGAAGACCCAAATCAACTCTCTAGCTGCCGCAGTTTTCGAGGTAGGGCCATTTGAAAAAGTGCAAGTTTGGATCCTCTAGCTGCCTCCGTTTCCGAGATATTCAAGGTTTTATATTTTCCAGTCGAGGGGTGACTTTGCCTTGAAATTTTCAAGTTTTCTTGCGGGTTTTGTTCCGGAATCCTATTTTTGGTTTTTAGGGCATGGTACAAGCTGCATTTTAAGACTAAAATCAACTCTCTAGCTGCCGTAGTTTTCGAGTTACAGCCATTTGAAAAAGTGCAAGTTTGGACCCTCTAGCTGCCTCCGTTTCCGAGATATTCAAGGTTTTATATTTTCCAGTCGAGGGGTGACTTTGCCTTGAAATTTTCAAGTTTTCTTGCGGGTTTTGTTCCGGAATCCTATTTTTGGTTTTTAGGGCATGGTACAAGCTGCATTTTAAGACCAAAATCAACTCTCTTGCTGCCGTAGTTTTCGAGGTAGGGCCATTTGAAAAAGTGCAAGTTTGGACCCTCTAGCTGCCTCCGTTTCCGAGATATTCAAGGTCTTATATTTTCCAGTCGAGGGGTGACTTTGCCTTGAAATTTTCAAGTTTTCTTGCGGGTTTTGTTCCGGAATCCTATTTTTGGTTTTTAGGGCATGGTACAAGCTGCATTTTAAGACCCAAATCAACTCTCTAGCTGCCGCAGTTTTCGAGGTAGGGCCATTTGAAAAAGTGCAAGTTTGGACCCTCTAGCTGCCTCCGTTTCCGAGATATTCAAGGTTTTATATTTTCCAGTCGAGGGGTGACTTTGCCTTGAAATTTTCAAGTTTTCTTGCGGGTTTTGTTCCGGAATCCTATTTTTGGTTTTTAGGGCATGGTACAAGCTGCATTTTAAGACTAAAATCAACTCTCTAGCTGCCGTAGTTTTCGAGTTACAGCCATTTGAAAAAGTGCAAGTTTGGACCCTCTAGCTGCCTCCGTTTCCGAGATATTCAAGGTTTTATATTTTCCAGTCGAGGGGTGACTTTGCCTTGAAATTTTCAAGTTTTCTTGCGGGTTTTGTTCCGGAATCCTATTTTTGGTTTTTAGGGCATGGTACAAGCTGCATTTGAAGACCCAAATCAACTCTCTAGCTGCCGCAGTTTTCGAGGTAGGGCCATTTGAAAAAGTGCAAGTTTGGACCCTCTAGCTGCCTCCGTTTCCGAGATATTCAAGGTTTTATATTTTCCAGTCGAGGGGTGACTTTGCCTTGAAATTTTCAAGTTTTCTTGCGGGTTTTGTTCCGGAATCCTATTTTTGGTTTTTAGGGCATGGTACAAGCTGCATTTTAAGACTAAAATCAACTCTCTAGCTGCCGTAGTTTTCGAGTTACAGCCATTTGAAAAAGTGCAAGTTTGGACCCTCTAGCTGCCTCCGTTTCCGAGATATTCAAGGTTTTATATTTTCCAGTCGAGGGGTGACTTTGCCTTGAAATTTTCAAGTTTTCTTGCGGGTTTTGTTCCGGAATCCTATTTTTGGTTTTTAGGGCATGGTACAAGCTGCATTTTAAGACCCAAATCAACTCTCTAGCTGCCGCAGTTTTCGAGGTAGGGCCATTTGAAAAAGTGCAAGTTTGGACCCTCTAGCTGCCTCCGTTTCCGAGATATTCAAGGTTTTATATTTTCCAGTCGAGGGGTGACTTTGCCTTGAAATTTTCAAGTTTTCTTGCGGGTTTTGTTCCGGAATCCTATTTTTGGTTTTTAGGGCATGGTACAAGCTGCATTTGAAGACCCAAATCAACTCTCTAGCTGCCGCAGTTTTCGAGGTAGGGCCATTTGAAAAAGTGCAAGTTTGGACCCTCTAGCTGCCTCCGTTTCCGAGATATTCAAGGTTTTATATTTTCCAGTCGAGGGGTGACTTTGCCTTGAAATTTTCAAGTTTTCTTGCGGGTTTTGTTCCGGAATCCTATTTTTGGTTTTTAGGGCATGGTACAAGCTGCATTTTAAGACTAAAATCAACTCTCTAGCTGCCGTAGTTTTCGAGTTACAGCCATTTGAAAAAGTGCAAGTTTGGACCCTCTAGCTGCCTCCGTTTCCGAGATATTCAAGGTTTTATATTTTCCAGTCGAGGGGTGACTTTGCCTTGAAATTTTCAAGTTTTCTTGCGGGTTTTGTTCCGGAATCCTATTTTTGGTTTTTAGGGCATGGTACAAGCTGCATTTTAAGACCAAAATCAACTCTCTTGCTGCCGTAGTTTTCGAGGTAGGGCCATTTGAAAAAGTGCAAGTTTGGACCCTCTAGCTGCCTCCGTTTCCGAGATATTCAAGGTTTTATATTTTCCAGTCGAGGGGTGACTTTGCCTTGAAATTTTCAAGTTTTCTTGCTGGTTTTGTTCCGGAATCCTATTTTTGGTTTTTAGGGCATGGTACAAGCTGCATTTTAAGACCCAAATCAACTCTCTAGCTGCCGCAGTTTTCGAGTTACAGCCATTTGAAAAAGTGCAAGTTTGGACCCTCTAGCTGCCTCCGTTTCCGAGATATTCAAGGTTTCATATTTTCCAGTCGAGGGGTGACTTTGCCTTGAAATTTTCAAGTTTTCTTGCGGGTTTTGTTCCGGAATCCTATTTTTGGTTTTTAGGGCATGGTACAAGCTGCATTTTAAGACCCAAATCAACTCTCTTGCTGCCGTAGTTTTCGAGTTACAGCCATTTGAAAAAGTGCAAGTTTGGACCCTCTAGCTGCCTCCGTTTCCGAGATATTCAAGGTTTTATATTTTCCAGTCGAGGGGTGACTTTGCCTTGAAATTTTCAAGTTTTCTTGCGGGTTTTGTTCCAGAATCCTATTTTTGGTTTTTAGGGCATGGTACAAGCTGCATTTTAAGACCAAAATCAACTCTCTTGCTGCCGTAGTTTTCGAGTTACAGCCATTTGAAAAAGTGCAAGTTTGGACCCTCTAGCTGCCTCCGTTTCCGAGATATTCAAGGTTTCATATTTTCCAGTCGAGGGGTGACTTTGCCTTGAAATTTTCAAGTTTTCTTGCGGGTTTTGTTCCGGAATCCTATTTTTGGTTTTTAGGGCATGGTACAAGCTGCATTTTAAGACCAAAATCAACTCTCTTGCTGCCGTAGTTTTCGAGTTACAGCCATTTGAAAAAGTGCAAGTTTGGACCCTCTAGCTGCCTCCGTTTCCGAGATATTCAAGGTTTTATATTTTCCAGTCGAGGGGTGACTTTGCCTTGAAATTTTCAAGTTTTCTTGCTGGTTTTGTTCCGGAATCCTATTTTTGGTTTTTAGGGCATGGTACAAGCTGCATTTTAAGACCAAAATCAACTCTCTTGCTGCCGCAGTTTTCGAGGTAGGGCCATTTGAAAAAGTGCAAGTTTGGACCCTCTAGCTGCCTCCGTTTCCGAGATATTCAAGGTTTTATATTTTCCAGTCGAGGGGTGACTTTGCCTTGAAATTTTCAAGTTTTCTTGCGGGTTTTGTTCCGGAATCCTATTTTTGGTTTTTAGGGCATGGTACAAGCTGCATTTTAAGACCAAAATCAACTCTCTTGCTGCCGTAGTTTTCGAGGTAGGGCCATTTGAAAAAGTGCAAGTTTGGACCCTCTAGCTGCCTCCGTTTCCGAGATATTCAAGGTTTTATATTTTCCAGTCGAGGGGTGACTTTGCCTTGAAATTTTCAAGTTTTCTTGCTGGTTTTGTTCCGGAATCCTATTTTTGGTTTTTAGGGCATGGTACAAGCTGCATTTTAAGACCCAAATCAACTCTCTAGCTGCCGCAGTTTTCGAGGTAGGGCCATTTGAAAAAGTGCAAGTTTGGACCCTCTAGCTGCCTCCGTTTCCGAGATATTCAAGGTTTTATATTTTCCAGTCGAGGGGTGACTTTGCCTTGAAATTTTCAAGTTTTCTTGCGGGTTTTGTTCCAGAATCCTATTTTTGGTTTTTAGGGCATGGTACAAGCTGCATTTTAAGACCAAAATCAACTCTCTAGCTGCCGTAGTTTTCGAGTTACAGCCATTTGAAAAAGTGCAAGTTTGGACCATCTAGCTGCCTCCGTTTTCGAGATATTCAAGGTTTCATATTTTCCAGTCGAGGGGTGACTTTGCCTTGAAATTTTCAAGTTTTCTTGCGGGTTTTGTTCCGGAATCCTATTTTTGGTTTTTAGGGCATGGTACAAGCTGCATTTGAAGACCCAAATCAACTCTCTAGCTGCCGCAGTTTTCGAGGTAGGGCCATTTGAAAAAGTGCAAGTTTGGACCCTCTAGCTGCCTCCGTTTCCGAGATATTCAAGGTTTTATATTTTCCAGTCGAGGGGTGACTTTGCCTTGAAATTTTCAAGTTTTCTTGCGGGTTTTGTTCCGGAATCCTATTTTTGGTTTTTAGGGCATGGTACAAGCTGCATTTGAAGACCCAAATCAACTCTCTAGCTGCCGCAGTTTTCGAGGTAGGGCCATTTGAAAAAGTGCAAGTTTGGACCCTCTAGCTGCCTCCGTTTCCGAGATATTCAAGGTTTTACATTTTCCTGTCGAGGGGTGACTTTGCCTTGAAATTTTCAAGTTTTCTTGCGGGTTTTGTTCCGGAATCCTATTTTTGGTTTTTAGGGCATGGTACAAGCTGCATTTTAAGACCAAAATCAACTCTCTAGCTGCCGTAGTTTTCGAGTTACAGCCATTTAAAAAAGTGCAAGTTTGGACCCTCTAGCTGCCTCCGTTTCCGAGATATTCAAGGTTTTATATTTTCCAGTCGAGGGGTGACTTTGCCTTGAAATTTTCAAGTTTTCTTGCGGGTTTTGTTCCGGAATCCTATTTTTGGTTTTTAGGGCATGGTACAAGCTGCATTTTAAGACCAAAATCAACTCTCTAGCTGCCGTAGTTTTCGAGTTACAGCCATTTGAAAAAGTGCAAGTTTGGACCCTCTAGCTGCCTCCGTTTCCGAGATATTCAAGGTTTTACATTTTCCTGTCGAGGGGTGACTTTGCCTTGAAATTTTCAAGTTTTCTTGCGGTTTTTGTTCCGGAATCATATTTTTGGTTTTTAGGGCATGGTACAAGCTGCATTTGAAGACCCAAATCAACTCTCTAGCTGCCGCAGTTTTCGAGGTAGGGCCATTTGAAAAAGTGCAAGTTTGGACCCTCTAGCTGCCTCCGTTTCCGAGATATTCAAGGTTTTACATTTTCCAGTCGAGGGGTGACTTTGCCTTGAAATTTTCAAGTTTTCTTGCGGGTTTTGTTCCGGAATCCTATTTTTGGTTTTTAGGGCATGGTACAAGCTGCATTTTTAGACCAAAATCAACTCTCTAGCTGCCGTAGTTTTCGAGTTACAGCCATTTGAAAAAGTGCAAGTTTGGACCCTCTAGCTGGCTCCGTTTCCGAGATATTCAAGGTTTTATATTTTCCAGTCGAGGGGTGACTTTGCCTTGAAATTTTCAAGTTTTCTTGCGGGTTTTGTTCCGGAATCCTATTTTTGGTTTTTAGGGCATGGTACAAGCTGCATTTGAAGACCCAAATCAACTCTCTAGCTGCCGCAGTTTTCGAGGTAGGGCCATTTGAAAAAGTGCAAGTTTGGACCCTCTAGCTGCCTCCGTTTCCGAGATATTCAAGGTTTTACATTTTCCAGTCGAGGGGTGACTTTGCCTTGAAATTTTCAAGTTTTCTTGCGGGTTTTGTTCCGGAATCCTATTTTTGGTTTTTAGGGCATGGTACAAGCTGCATTTTAAGACCAAAATCAACTCTCTAGCTGCCGTAGTTTTCGAGTTACAGCCATTTAAAAAAGTGCAAGTTTGGACCCTCTAGCTGCCTCCGTTTCCGAGATATTCAAGGTTTTATATTTTCCAGTCGAGGGGTGACTTTGCCTTGAAATTTTCAAGTTTTCTTGCGGGTTTTGTTCCGGAATCCTATTTTTGGTTTTTAGGGCATGGTACAAGCTGCATTTTAAGACCAAAATCAACTCTCTAGCTGCCGTAGTTTTCGAGTTACAGCCATTTGAAAAAGTGCAAGTTTGGACCCTCTAGCTGCCTCCGTTTCCGAGATATTCAAGGTTTTACATTTTCCTGTCGAGGGGTGACTTTGCCTTGAAATTTTCAAGTTTTCTTGCGGTTTTTGTTCCGGAATCATATTTTTGGTTTTTAGGGCATGGTACAAGCTGCATTTGAAGACCCAAATCAACTCTCTAGCTGCCGCAGTTTTCGAGGTAGGGCCATTTGAAAAAGTGCAAGTTTGGACCCTCTAGCTGCCTCCGTTTCCGAGATATTCAAGGTTTTACATTTTCCTGTCGAGGGGTGACTTTGCCTTGAAATTTTCAAGTTTTCTTGCGGGTTTTGTTCCGGAATCCTATTTTTGGTTTTTAGGGCATGGTACAAGCTGCATTTTAAGACCAAAATCAACTCTCTAGCTGCTGTAGTTTTCGAGTTACAGCCATTTAAAAAAGTGCAAGTTTGGACCCTCTAGCTGCCTCCGTTTCCGAGATATTCAAGGTTTTATATTTTCCAGTCGAGGGGTGACTTTGCCTTGAAATTTTCAAGTTTTCTTGCGGTTTTTGTTCCGGAATCATATTTTTGGTTTTTAGGGCATGGTACAAGCTGCATTTGAAGACCAAAATCAACTCTCTAGCTGCCGTAGTTTTCGAGGTAGGGCCATTTGAAAAAGTGCAAGTTTGGACCCTCTAGCTGCCTCCGTTTCCGAGATATTCAAGGTTTTACATTTTCCTGTCGAGGGGTGACTTTGCCTTGAAATTTTCAAGTTTTCTTGCGGGTTTTGTTCCGGAATCCTATTTTTGGTTTTTAGGGCATGGTACAAGCTGCATTTTAAGACCAAAATCAACTCTCTAGCTGCTGTAGTTTTCGAGTTACAGCCATTTAAAAAAGTGCAAGTTTGGACCCTCTAGCTGCCTCCGTTTCCGAGATATTCAAGGTTTTATATTTTCCAGTCGAGGGGTGACTTTGCCTTGAAATTTTCAAGTTTTCTTGCGGGTTTTGTTCCGGAATCCTATTTTTGGTTTTTAGGGCATGGTACAAGCTGCATTTTAAGACCAAAATCAACTCTCTAGCTGCCGTAGTTTTCGAGTTACAGCCATTTGAAAAAGTGCAAGTTTGGACCCTCTAGCTGCCTCCGTTTCCGAGATATTCAAGGTTTTACATTTTCCTGTCGAGGGGTGACTTTGCCTTGAAATTTTCAAGTTTTCTTGCGGTTTTTGTTCCGGAATCATATTTTTGGTTTTTAGGGCATGGTACAAGCTGCATTTGAAGACCCAAATCAACTCTCTAGCTGCCGCAGTTTTCGAGGTAGGGCCATTTGAAAAAGTGCAAGTTTGGACCCTCTAGCTGCCTCCGTTTCCGAGATATTCAAGGTTTTAAATTTTCCAGTCGAGGGGTGACTTTGCCTTGAAATTTTCAAGTTTTCTTGCGGGTTTTGTTCCGGAATCCTATTTTTGGTTTTTAGGGCATGGTACAAGCTGCATTTTTAGACCAAAATCAACTCTCTAGCTGCCGTAGTTTTCGAGTTACAGCCATTTGAAAAAGTGCAAGTTTGGACCCTCTAGCTGGCTCCGTTTCCGAGATATTCAAGGTTTTATATTTTCCAGTCGAGGGGTGACTTTGCCTTGAAATTTTCAAGTTTTCTTGCGGGTTTTGTTCCGGAATCCTATTTTTGGTTTTTAGGGCATGGTACAAGCTGCATTTGAAGACCCAAATCAACTCTCTAGCTGCCGCAGTTTTCGAGGTAGGGCCATTTGAAAAAGTGCAAGTTTGGACCCTCTAGCTGCCTCCGTTTCCGAGATATTCAAGGTTTTACATTTTCCTGTCGAGGGGTGACTTTGCCTTGAAATTTTCAAGTTTTCTTGCGGGTTTTGTTCCGGAATCCTATTTTTGGTTTTTAGGGCATGGTACAAGCTGCATTTTAAGACCAAAATCAACTCTCTAGCTGCCGTAGTTTTCGAGTTACAGCCATTTAAAAAAGTGCAAGTTTGGACCCTCTAGCTGCCTCCGTTTCCGAGATATTCAAGGTTTTATATTTTCCAGTCGAGGGGTGACTTTGCCTTGAAATTTTCAAGTTTTCTTGCGGGTTTTGTTCCGGAATCCTATTTTTGGTTTTTAGGGCATGGTACAAGCTGCATTTTAAGACCAAAATCAACTCTCTAGCTGCCGTAGTTTTCGAGTTACAGCCATTTAAAAAAGTTCAAGTTTGGACCCTCTAGCTGCCTCCGTTTCCGAGATATTCAAGGTTTTATATTTTCCAGTCGAGGGGTGACTTTGCCTTGAAATTTTCAAGTTTTCTTGCGGCTTTTGTTCCGGAATCCTATTTTTGGTTTTTAGGGCATGGTACAAGCTGCATTTGAAGACCCAAATCAACTCTCTAGCTGCCGTAGTTTTCGAGTTACAGCCATTTGAAAAAGTGCAAGTTTGGACCCTATAGCTGCCTCCGTTTCCGAGATATTCAAGGTTTTACATTTTCCAGTCGAGGGGTGACTTTGCCTTGAAATTTTCAAGTTTTCTTGCGGTTTTTGTTCCGGAATCATATTTTTGGTTTTTAGGGCATGGTACAAGCTGCATTTGAAGACCCAAATCAACTCTCTAGCTGCCGTAGTTTTCGAGGTAGGGCCATTTGAAAAAGTGCAAGTTTGGACCCTCTAGCTGCCTCCGTTTCCGAGATATTCAAGGTTTTACATTTTCCAGTCGAGGGGTGACTTTGCCTTGAAATTTTCAAGTTTTCTTGCGGGTTTTGTTCCGGAATCCTATTTTTGGTTTTTAGGGCATGGTACAAGCTGCATTTTAAGACCCAAATCAACTCTCTAGCTGCCGTAGTTTTCGAGTTACAGCCATTTGAAAAAGTGCAAGTTTGGACCCTCTAGCTGCCTCCGTTTCCGAGATATTCAAGGTTTTATATTTTCCAGTCGAGGGGTGACTTTGCCTTGAAATTTTCAAGTTTTCTTGCGGTTTTTGTTCCGGAATCATATTTTTGGTTTTTAGGGCATGGTACAAGCTGCATTTGAAGACCCAAATCAACTCTCTAGCTGCCGTAGTTTTCGAGGTAGGGCCATTTGAAAAAGTGCAAGTTTGGACCCTCTAGCTGCCTCCGTTTCCGAGATATTCAAGGTTTTACATTTTCCAGTCGAGGGGTGACTTTGCCTTGAAATTTTCAAGTTTTCTTGCGGGTTTTGTTCCGGAATCCTATTTTTGGTTTTTAGGGCATGGTACAAGCTGCATTTTAAGACCCAAATCAACTCTCTAGCTGCCGTAGTTTTCGAGTTACAGCCATTTGAAAAAGTGCAAGTTTGGACCCTCTAGCTGCCTCCGTTTCCGAGATATTCAAGGTTTTATATTTTCCTGTCGAGGGGTGACTTTGCCTTGAAATTTTCAAGTTTTCTTGCGGGTTTTGTTCCGGAATCCTATTTTTGGTTTTTAGGGCATGGTACAAGCTGCATTTTTAGACCAAAATCAACTCTCTAGCTGCCGTAGTTTTCGAGTTACAGCCATTTGAAAAAGTGCAAGTTTGGACCCTCTAGCTGCCTCCGTTTCCGAGATATTCAAGGTTTTACATTTTCCAGTCGAGGGGTGACTTTGCCTTGAAATTTTCAAGTTTTCTTGCGGTTTTTGTTCCGGAATCATATTTTTGGTTTTTAGGGCATGGTACAAGCTGCATTTGAAGACCCAAATCAACTCTCTAGCTGCCCTAGTTTTCGAGGTAGGGCCATTTGAAAAAGTGCAAGTTTGGACCCTCTAGCTGCCTCCGTTTCCGAGATATTCAAGGTTTTATATTTTCCTGTCGAGGGGTGACTTTGCCTTGAAATTTTCAAGTTTTCTTGCGGGTTTTGTTCCGGAATCCTATTTTTGGTTTTTAGGGCATGGTACAAGCTGCATTTTTAGACCAAAATCAACTCTCTAGCTGCCGTAGTTTTCGAATTACAGCCATTTGAAAAAGTGCAAGTTTGGACCCTCTAGCTGCCTCCGTTTCCGAGATATTCAAGGTTTTATAATATTTTCCAGTCGAGGGGTGACTTTGCCCTGAAATTTTCAAGTTTTCTTGCGGGTTTTGTTCCGGAATCCTATTTTTGGTTTTTAGGGCATGGTACAAGCTGCATTTTTAGACCAAAATCAACTCTCTAGCTGCCGTAGTTTTCGAGTTACAGCCATTTGAAAAAGTGCAAGTTTGGACCCTCAAGCTGCCTCCGTTTCCGAGATATTCAAGGTTTTATATTTTCCAGTCGAGGGGTGACTTTGCCTTGAAATTTTCAAGTTTTCTTGCGGGTTTTGTTCCGGAATCCTATTTTTGGTTTTTAGGGCATGGTACAAGCTGCATTTGAAGACCCAAATCAACTCTCTAGCTGCCGCAGTTTCGAGGTAGGGCCATTTGAAAAAGTGCAAGTTTGGACCCTCTAGCTGCCTCCGTTTCCGAGATATTCAAGGTTTTATATTTTCCAGTCGAGGGGTGACTTTGCCTTGAAATTTTCAAGTTTTCTTGCGGTTTTTGTCCCGGAATCATATTTTTGGTTTTTAGGGCATGGTACAAGCTGCATTTGAAGACCCAAATCAACTCTCTTGCTGCCGCAGTTTTCGAGGTAGGGCCATTTGAAAAAGTGCAAGTTTGGACCCTCTAGCTGCCTCCGTTTCCGAGATATTCAAGGTTTTATATTTTCCAGTCGAGGGGTGACTTTGCCTTGAAATTTTCAAGTTTTCTTGCGGGTTTTGTTCCGGAATCCTATTTTTGGTTTTTAGGGCATGGTACAAGCTGCATTTGAAGACCCAAATCAACTCTCTATCTGCCGCAGTTTTCGAGGTAGGGCCATTTGAAAAAGTGCAAGTTTGGACCCTCTAGCTGCCTCCGTTTCCGAGATATTCAAGGTTTTATATTTTCCAGTCGAGGGGTGACTTTGCCTTGAAATTTTCAAGTTTTCTTGCGGGTTTTGTTCCGGAATCCTATTTTTGGTTTTTAGGGCATGGTACAAGCTGCATTTTAAGACCAAAATCAACTCTCTTGCTGCCGTAGTTTTCGAGTTACAGCCATTTGAAAAAGTGCAAGTTTGGACCCTCTAGCTGCCTCCGTTTCCGAGATATTCAAGGTTTTATATTTTCCAGTCGAGGGGTGACTTTGCCTTGAAATTTTCAAGTTTTCTTGCGGGTTTTGTTCCGGAATCCTATTTTTGGTTTTTAGGGCATGGTACAAGCTGCATTTTTAGACCAAAATCAACTCTCTAGCTGCCGTAGTTTTCGAGTTACAGCCATTTGAAAAAGTGCAAGTTTGGACCCTCTAGCTGCCTCCGTTTCCGAGATATTCAAGGTTTTATATTTTCCAGTCGAGGGGTGACTTTGCCTTGAAATTTTCAAGTTTTCTTGCGGGTTTTGTTCCGGAATCCTATTTTTGGTTTTTAGGGCATGGTACAAGCTGCATTTGAAGACCCAAATCAACTCTCTAGCTGCCGCAGTTTCGAGGTAGGGCCATTTGAAAAACTGCAAGTTTGGACCCTCTAGCTGCCTCCGTTTCCGAGATATTCAAGGTTTTATATTTTCCAGTCGAGGGGTGACTTTGCCTTGAAATTTTCAAGTTTTCTTGCGGGTTTTGTTCCGGAATCCTATTTTTGGTTTTTAGGGCATGGTACAAGCTGCATTTGAAGACCCAAATCAACTCTCTAGCTGCCGCAGTTTCGAGGTAGGGCCATTTGAAAAAGTGCAAGTTTGGACCCTCTAGCTGCCTCCGTTTCCGAGATATTCAAGGTTTTATAATATTTTCCAGTCGAGGGGTGACTTTGCCTTGAAATTTTCAAAATTTTTTACTGCGGGTTTTGTTCCGGAATCATATTTTTGGTTTTTAGGGCATGGTACAAGCTGCATTTTAAGACCAAAATCAACTCTCTTGCTGCCGTAGTTTTCGAGTTACAGCCATTTGAAAAAGTGCAAGTTTGGACCCTCTAGCTGCCTCCGTTTCCGAGATATTCAAGGTTTTATATTTTCCAGTCGAGGGGTGACTTTGCCTTGAAATTTTCAAGTTTTCTTGCGGGTTTTGTTCCGGAATCCTATTTTTGGTTTTTAGGGCATGGTACAAGCTGCATTTGAAGACCCAAATCAACTCTCTAGCTGCCGCAGTTTCGAGGTAGGGCCATTTGAAAAACTGCAAGTTTGGACCCTCTAGCTGCCTCCGTTTCCGAGATATTCAAGGTTTTATATTTTCCAGTCGAGGGGTGACTTTGCCTTGAAATTTTCAAGTTTTCTTGCGGGTTTTGTTCCGGAATCCTATTTTTGGTTTTTAGGGCATGGTACAAGCTGCATTTGAAGACCCAAATCAACTCTCTATCTGCCGCAGTTTTCGAGTTACAGCCATTTGAAAAAGTGCAAGTTTGGACCCTCTTGCTGCCTCCGTTTCCGAGATATTCAAGGTTTTATATTTTCCAGTCGAGGGGTGACTCTGCCTTGAAATTTTCAAGTTTTCTTGCGGGTTTTGTTCCGGAATCCTATTTTTGGTTTTTAGGGCATGGTACAAGCTGCATTTTAAGACCAAAATCAACTCTCTAGCTGCCGTAGTTTTCGAGTTACAGCCATTTGAAAAAGTGCAAGTTTGGACCCTCTAGTTGCCTCCGTTTCCGAGATATTCAAGGTTTTATATTTTCCAGTCGAGGGGTGACTTTGCCTTGAAATTTTCAAGTTTTCTTGCGGGTTTTGTTCCGGAATCCTATTTTTGGTTTTTAGGGCATGGTACAAGCTGCATTTGAAGACCCAAATCAACTCTCTATCTGCCGCAGTTTTCGAGGTAGGGCCATTTGAAAAAGTGCAAGTTTGGACCCTCTAGCTGCCTCCGTTTCCGAGATATTCAAGGTTTTATATTTTCCAGTCGAGGGGTGACTTTGCCTTGAAATTTTCAAGTTTTCTTGCGGGTTTTGTTCCGGAATCCTATTTTTGGTTTTTAGGGCATGGTACAAGCTGCATTTGAAGACCCAAATCAACTCTCTATCTGCCGCAGTTTTCGAGTTACAGCCATTTGAAAAAGTGCAAGTTTGGACCCTCTTGCTGCCTCCGTTTCCGAGATATTCAAGGTTTTATATTTTCCAGTCGAGGGGTGACTCTGCCTTGAAATTTTCAAGTTTTCTTGCGGGTTTTGTTCCGGAATCCTATTTTTGGTTTTTAGGGCATGGTACAAGCTGCATTTTAAGACCAAAATCAACTCTCTAGCTGCCGTAGTTTTCGAGTTACAGCCATTTGAAAAAGTGCAAGTTTGGACCCTCTAGTTGCCTCCGTTTCCGAGATATTCAAGGTTTTATATTTTCCAGTCGAGGGGTGACTTTGCCTTGAAATTTTCAAGTTTTCTTGCGGGTTTTGTTCCGGAATCCTATTTTTGGTTTTTAGGGCATGGTACAAGCTGCATTTTAAGACCAAAATCAACTCTCTAGCTGCCGTAGTTTTCGAGTTACAGCCATTTAAAAAAGTGCAAGTTTGGACCCTCTAGCTGCCTCCGTTTCCGAGATATTCAAGGTTTTACATTTTCCTGTCGAGGGGTGACTTTGCCTTGAAATTTTCAAGTTTTCTTGCGGGTTTTGTTCCGGAATCCTATTTTTGGTTTTTAGGGCATGGTACAAGCCGCATTTTAAGACCAAAATCAACTCTCTAGCTGCCGTAGTTTTCGAGTTACAGCCATTTGAAAAAGTGCAAGTTTGGACCCTCTAGCTGCCTCCGTTTCCGAGATATTCAAGGTTTTATATTTTCCAGTCGAGGGGTGACTTTGCCTTGAAATTTTCAAGTTTTCTTGCGGGTTTTGTTCCGGAATCCTATTTTTGGTTTTTAGGGCATGGTACAAGCTGCATTTTAAGACCAAAATCAACTCTCTAGCTGCCGTAGTTTTCGAGGTAGGGCCATTTGAAAAAGTGCAAGTTTGGACCCTCTAGCTGCCTCCGTTTCCGAGATATTCAAGGTTTTATATTTTCCAGTCGAGGGGTGACTTTGCCTTGAAATTTTCAAGTTTTCTTGCGGGTTTTGTTCCGGAATCCTATTTTTGGTTTTTAGGGCATGGTACAAGCTGCATTTGAAGACCCAAATCAACTCTCTAGCTGCCGCAGTTTCGAGGTAGGGCCATTTGAAAAAGTGCAAGTTTGGACCCTCTAGCTGCCTCCGTTTCCGAGATATTCAAGGTTTTATAATATTTTCCAGTCGAGGGGTGACTTTGCCTTGAAATTTTCAAGTTTTCTTGCGGGTTTTGTTCCGGAATCCTATTTTTGGTTTTTAGGGCATGGTACAAGCTGCATTTTTAGACCAAAATCAACTCTCTAGCTGCCGTAGTTTTCGAGTTACAGCCATTTGAAAAAGTGCAAGTTTGGACCCTCTAGCTGCCTCCGTTTCCGAGATATTCAAGGTTTTATATTTTCCAGTCGAGGGGTGACTTTGCCTTGAAATTTTCAAGTTTTCTTGCGGGTTTTGTTCCGGAATCCTATTTTTGGTTTTTAGGGCATGGTACAAGCTGCATTTGAAGACCCAAATCAACTCTCTAGCTGCCGCAGTTTCGAGGTAGGGCCATTTGAAAAAGTGCAAGTTTGGACCCTCTAGCTGCCTCCGTTTCCGAGATATTCAAGGTTTTATATTTTCCAGTCAAGGGGTGACTTTGCCTTGAAATTTTCAAGTTTTCTTGCGGTTTTTGTTCCGGAATCCTATTTTTGGTTTTTAGGGCATGGTACAAGCTGCATTTTTAGACCAAAATCAACTCTCTACCTGCCGTAGTTTTCGAGTTACAGCCATTTGAAAAAGTGCAAGTTTGGACCCTCTAGCTGCCTCCGTTTCCGAGATATTCAAGGTTTTATAATATTTTCCAGTCGAGGGGTGACTTTGCCTTGAAATTTTCAAGTTTTCTTGCGGTTTTTGTTCCGGAATCATATTTTTGGTTTTTAGGGCATGGTACAAGCTGCATTTGAAGACCCAAATCAACTCTCTTGCTGCCGCAGTTTTCGAGGTAGGGCCATTTGAAAAAGTGCAAGTTTGGACCCTCTAGCTGCCTCCGTTTCCGAGATATTCAAGGTTTTATATTTTCCAGTCGAGGGGTGACTTTGCCTTGAAATTTTCAAGTTTTCTTGCGGGTTTTGTTCCGGAATCCTATTTTTGGTTTTTAGGGCATGGTACAAGCTGCATTTGAAGACCCAAATCAACTCTCTAGCTGCCGCAGTTTCGAGGTAGGGCCATTTGAAAAAGTGCAAGTTTGGACCCTCTAGCTGCCTCCGTTTCCGACATTTTCAAGGTTTTATATTTTCCAGTCGAGGGGTGACTTTGCCTTGAAATTTTCAAGTTTTCTTGCGGGTTTTGTTCCGGAATCCTATTTTTGGTTTTTAGGGCATGGTACAAGCTGCATTTTTAGACCAAAATCAACTCTCTAGCTGCCGTAGTTTTCGAGTTACAGCCATTTGAAAAAGTGCAAGTTTGGACCCTCTAGCTGCCTCCGTTTCCGAGATATTCAAGGTTTTATATTTTCCAGTCGAGGGGTGACTTTGCCTTGAAATTTTCAAGTTTTCTTGCGGGTTTTGTTCCGGAATCCTATTTTTGGTTTTTAGGGCATGGTACAAGGTGCATTTGAAGACCCAAATCAACTCTCTAGCTGCCGCAGTTTCGAGGTAGGGCCATTTGAAAAAGTGCAAGTTTGGACCCTCTAGCTGCCTCCGTTTCCGAGATATTCAAGGTTTTATATTTTCCAGTCGAGGGGTGACTTTGCCTCAAGTTTTCTTGCGGTTTTTGTTTCCGGAATCATATTTTTGGTTTTTAGGGCATGGTACAAGCTGCATTTTTAGACCAAAATCAACTCTCTAGCTGCCGTAGTTTTCGAGTTACAGCCATTTGAAAAGTGCAAGTTTGGACCCTCTAGCTGCCTCCGTTTCCGAGATATTCAAGGTTTTATAATATTTTCCAGGTCGAGGGGTGACTTTGCCTTGAAATTTTCAAGTTTTCTTGCGGGTTTTGTTCCGGAATCCTATTTTTGGTTTTTAGGGCATGGTACAAGCTGCATTTTTAGACCAAAATCAACTCTCTAGCTGCTGTAGTTTTCGAGTTACAGCCATTTGAAAAAGTGCAAGTTTGGACCCTCTAGCTGCCTCCGTTTCCGAGATATTCAAGGTTTTATATTTTCCAGTCGAGGGGTGACTTTGCCTTGAAATTTTCAAGTTTTCTTGCGGGTTTTGTTCCGGAATCCTATTTTTGGTTTTTAGGGCACGGTACAAGCTGCATTTGAAGACCCAAATCAACTCTCTAGCAGCTGCCGCTAGTTTCGAGGTAGGGCCATTTGAAAAAGTGCAAGTTTGGACCCTCTAGCTGCCTCCGTTTCCGAGATATTCAAGGTTTTATATTTTCCAGTCGAGGGGTGACTCTGCCTTGAAATTTTCAAGTTTTCTTGCGGTTTTTTGTTCCGGAATCATATTTTGGTTTTTAGGGCAATGGTACAAGCTGCATTTGAAGACCCAAATCAACTCTCTAGCTGCCGCAGTTTCCGAGGTAGGGCCATTTGAAAAAGTGCAAGTTTGGACCCTCTAGCTGCCTCCGTTTCCGAGATATTCAAGGTTTAATATTTTCCAGTCGAGGGGTGACTTTGCCTTGAAATTTTCAAGTTTTCTTGCGGGTTTTGTTCCGGAATCCTATTTTTGGTTTTTAGGGCATGGTACAAGCTGCATTTTTAGACCAAAATCAACTCTCTAGCTGCCGCAGTTTTCGAGGTAGGGCCATTTGAAAAAAGTGCAAGTTTGGACCCTCTAGCTGCCTCCGTTTCCGAGATATTCAAGGTTTTATATTTTCAGTCGAGGGGTGACTTTGCCTTGAAATTTTCAAGTTTTCTTGCGGGTTTTGTTCCGGAATCCTATTTTTGGTTTTTAGGGCATGGTACAAGCTGCATTTGAAGACCCAAATCAACTCTCTAGCTGCCCGCAGTTTCGAGGTAGGGCCATTTGAAAAAGTGCAAGTTTGGACCCTCTAGCTGCCTCCGTTTCCGAGATATTCAAGGTTTTATAATATTTTCCAGTCGAGGGGTGACTTTGCCTTGAAATTTTCAAGTTTTCTTGCGGGTTTTGTTCCGGAATCCTATTTTGGTTTTTAGGGCATGGTACAAGCTGCATTTTTTAGACCAAAATCAACTCTCTAGCTGCCGCAAGTTTCGGGGTAGGGCCATTTGAAAAAGTGCAAGTTTGGACCCTCTAGCTGCCTCCGTTTCCGAGATATTCAAGGTTTTATATTTTCCAGTCGAGGGGTGACTTTGCCTTGAAATTTTCAAGTTTTCTTGCGGTTTTTGTTCCGGAATCATATTTTTGGTTTTTAGGGCATGGTACAAGCTGCATTTGAAGACCCAAATCAACTCTCTTGCTGCCGCAGTTTTCGAGGTAGGGCCATTTGAAAAAGTGCAAGTTTGGACCCTCTAGCTGCCTCCGTTTCCGAGATATTCAAGGTTTTATATTTTCCAGTCGAGGGGTGACTTTGCCTTGAAATTTTCAAGTTTTCTTGCGGGTTTTGTTCCGGAATCCTATTTTTGGTTTTTAGGGCATGGTACAAGCTGCATTTTAAGACCAAAATCAACTCTCTAGCTGCCGTAGTTTTCGAGTTACAGCCATTTGAAAAAGTGCAAGTTTGGACCCTCTAGCTGCCTCCGTTTCCGAGATATTCAAGGTTTTATATTTTCCAGTCGAGGGGTGACTCTGCCTTGAAATTTTCAAGTTTTCTTGCGGGTTTTGTTCCGGAATCCTATTTTTGGTTTTTAGGGCATGGTACAAGCTGCATTTTTAGACCAAAATCAACTCTCTAGCTGCCGTAGTTTTCGAGTTACAGCCATTTGAAAAAGTGCAAGTTTGGACCCTCTAGCTGCCTCCGTTTCCGAGATATTCAAGGTTTTATATTTTCCAGTCGAGGGGTGACTTTGCCTTGAAATTTTCAAGTTTTCTTGCGGGTTTTGTTCCGGAATCCTATTTTTGGTTTTTAGGGCATGGTACAAGCTGCATTTGAAGACCCAAATCAACTCTCTAGCTGCCGCAGTTTCGAGGTAGGGCCATTTGAAAAAGTGCAAGTTTGGACCCTCTAGCTGCCTCCGTTTCCGAGATATTCAAGGTTTTATATTTTCCAGTCGAGGGGTGACTTTGCCTTGAAATTTTCAAGTTTTCTTGCGGTTTTTGTTCCAGAATCATATTTTTGGTTTTTAGGGCATGGTACAAGCTGCATTTGAAGACCCAAATCAACTCTCTAGCTGCCGCAGTTTTCGAGGTAGGGCCATTTGAAAAAGTGCAAGTTTGGACCCTCTAGCTGCCTCCGTTTCCGAGATATTCAAGGTTTTATATTTTCCAGTCGACGGGTGACTTTGCCTTGAAATTTTCAAGTTTTCTTGCGGTTTTTGTTCCGGAATCCTATTTTTGGTTTTTAGGGCATGGTACAAGCTGCATTTTTAGACCAAAATCAACTCTCTAGCTGCCGTAGTTTTCGAGTTACAGCCATTTGAAAAAGTGCAAGTTTGGACCCTCTAGCTGCCTCCGTTTCCGAGATATTCAAGGTTTTATAATATTTTCCAGTCGAGGGGTGACTTTGCCTTGAAATTTTCAAGTTTTCTTGCGGGTTTTGTTCCGGAATCCTATTTTTGGTTTTTAGGGCATAGTACAAGCTGCATTTTTAGACCAAAATCAACTCTCTAGCTGCCGTAGTTTTCGAGTTACAGCCATTTGAAAAAGTGCAAGTTTGGACCCTCTAGCTGCCTCCGTTTCCGAGATATTCAAGGTTTTATATTTTCCAGTCGAGGGGTGACTTTGCCTTGAAATTTTCAAGTTTTCATGCGGGTTTTGTTCCGGAATCCTATTTTTGGTTTTTAGGGCATGGTACAAGCTGCATTTGAAGACCCAAATCAACTCTCTAGCTGCCGCAGTTTCGAGGTAGGGCCATTTGAAAAAGTGCAAGTTTGGACCCTCTAGCTGCCTCCGTTTCCGAGATATTCAAGGTTTTATATTTTCCAGTCGAGGGGTGACTTTGCCTTGAAATTTTCAAGTTTTCTTGCGGCTTTTGTTCCGGAATCATATTTTTGGTTTTTAGGGCATGGTACAAGCTGCATTTGAAGACCCAAATCAACTCTCTAGCTGCCGCAGTTTTCGAGGTAGGGCCATTTGAAAAAGTGCAAGTTTGGACCCTCTAGCTGCCTCCGTTTCCGAGATATTCAAGGTTTTATATTTTCCAGTCGAGGGGTGACTTTGCCTTGAAATTTTCAAGTTTTCTTGCGGGTTTTGTTCCGGAATCCTATTTTTGGTTTTTAGGGCATGGTACAAGCTGCATTTTTAGACCAAAATCAACTCTCTAGCTGCCGTAGTTTTCGAGTTACAGCCATTTGAAAAAGTGCAAGTTTGGACCCTCTAGCTGCCTCCGTTTCCGAGATATTCAAGGTTTTATATTTTCCAGTCGAGGGGTGACTTTGCCTTGAAATTTTCAAGTTTTCTTGCGGTTTTTGTTCCGGAATCATATTTTTGGTTTTTAGGGCATGGTACAAGCTGCATTTGAAGACCCAAATCAACTCTCTTGCTGCCGCAGTTTTCGAGGTAGGGCCATTTGAAAAAGTGCAAGTTTGGACCCTCTAGCTGCCTCCGTTTCCGAGATATTCAAGGTTTTATATTTTCCAGTCGAGGGGTGACTTTGCCTTGAAATTTTCAAGTTTTCTTGCGGGTTTTGTTCCGGAATCCTATTTTTGGTTTTTAGGGCATGGTACAAGCTGCATTTTAAGACCAAAATCAACTCTCTAGCTGCCGTAGTTTTCGAGTTACAGCCATTTGAAAAAGTGCAAGTTTGGACCCTCTAGCTGCCTCCGTTTCCGAGATATTCAAGGTTTTATATTTTCCAGTCGAGGGGTGACTTTGCCTTGAAATTTTCAAGTTTTCTTGCGGGTTTTGTTCCGGAATCCTATTTTTGGTTTTTAGGGCATGGTACAAGCTGCATTTTAAGACCAAAATCAACTCTCTAGCTGCCGTAGTTTTCGAGTTACAGCCATTTGAAAAAGTGCAAGTTTGGACCCTCTAGCTGCCTCCGTTTCCGAGATATTCAAGGTTTTATATTTTCCAGTCGAGGGGTGACTTTGCCTTGAAATTTTCAAGTTTTCTTGCGGTTTTTGTTCCGGAATCATATTTTTGGTTTTTAGGGCATGGTACAAGCTGCATTTGAAGACCCAAATCAACTCTCTTGCTGCCGCAGTTTTCGAGGTAGGGCCATTTGAAAAAGTGCAAGTTTGGACCCTCTAGCTGCCTCCGTTTCCGAGATATTCAAGGTTTTATATTTTCCAGTCGAGGGGTGACTTTGCCTTGAAATTTTCAAGTTTTCTTGCGGGTTTTGTTCCGGAATCCTATTTTTGGTTTTTAGGGCATGGTACAAGCTGCATTTTAAGACCAAAATCAACTCTCTAGCTGCCGTAGTTTTCGAGTTACAGCCATTTGAAAAAGTGCAAGTTTGGACCCTCTAGCTGCCTCCGTTTCCGAGATATTCAAGGTTTTATATTTTCCAGTCGAGGGGTGACTCTGCCTTGAAATTTTCAAGTTTTCTTGCGGGTTTTGTTCCGGAATCCTATTTTTGGTTTTTAGGGCATGGTACAAGCTGCATTTTTAGACCAAAATCAACTCTCTAGCTGCCGTAGTTTTCGAGTTACAGCCATTTGAAAAAGTGCAAGTTTGGACCCTCTAGCTGCCTCCGTTTCCGAGATATTCAAGGTTTTATATTTTCCAGTCGAGGGGTGACTTTGCCTTGAAATTTTCAAGTTTTCTTGCGGTTTTTGTTCCGGAATCATATTTTTGGTTTTTAGGGCATGGTACAAGCTGCATTTGAAGACCCAAATCAACTCTCTTGCTGCCGCAGTTTTCGAGGTAGGGCCATTTGAAAAAGTGCAAGTTTGGACCCTCTAGCTGCCTCCGTTTCCGAGATATTCAAGGTTTTATATTTTCCAGTCGAGGGGTGACTTTGCCTTGAAATTTTCAAGTTTTCTTGCGGGTTTTGTTCCGGAATCCTATTTTTGGTTTTTAGGGCATGGTACAAGCTGCATTTTAAGACCAAAATCAACTCTCTAGCTGCCGTAGTTTTCGAGTTACAGCCATTTGAAAAAGTGCAAGTTTGGACCCTCTAGCTGCCTCCGTTTCCGAGATATTCAAGGTTTTATATTTTCCAGTCGAGGGGTGACTTTGCCTTGAAATTTTCAAGTTTTCTTGCGGGTTTTGTTCCGGAATCCTATTTTTGGTTTTTAGGGCATGGTACAAGCTGCATTTTAAGACCAAAATCAACTCTCTAGCTGCCGTAGTTTTCGAGTTACAGCCATTTGAAAAAGTGCAAGTTTGGACCCTCTAGCTGCCTCCGTTTCCGAGATATTCAAGGTTTTATATTTTCCAGTCGAGGGGTGACTTTGCCTTGAAATTTTCAAGTTTTCTTGCGGTTTTTGTTCCGGAATCATATTTTTGGTTTTTAGGGCATGGTACAAGCTGCATTTGAAGACCCAAATCAACTCTCTTGCTGCCGCAGTTTTCGAGGTAGGGCCATTTGAAAAAGTGCAAGTTTGGACCCTCTAGCTGCCTCCGTTTCCGAGATATTCAAGGTTTTATATTTTCCAGTCGAGGGGTGACTTTGCCTTGAAATTTTCAAGTTTTCTTGCGGGTTTTGTTCCGGAATCCTATTTTTGGTTTTTAGGGCATGGTACAAGCTGCATTTTAAGACCAAAATCAACTCTCTAGCTGCCGTAGTTTTCGAGTTACAGCCATTTGAAAAAGTGCAAGTTTGGACCCTCTAGCTGCCTCCGTTTCCGAGATATTCAAGGTTTTATATTTTCCAGTCGAGGGGTGACTCTGCCTTGAAATTTTCAAGTTTTCTTGCGGGTTTTGTTCCGGAATCCTATTTTTGGTTTTTAGGGCATGGTACAAGCTGCATTTTTAGACCAAAATCAACTCTCTAGCTGCCGTAGTTTTCGAGTTACAGCCATTTGAAAAAGTGCAAGTTTGGACCCTCTAGCTGCCTCCGTTTCCGAGATATTCAAGGTTTTATATTTTCCAGTCGAGGGGTGACTTTGCCTTGAAATTTTCAAGTTTTCTTGCGGTTTTTGTTCCGGAATCATATTTTTGGTTTTTAGGGCATGGTACAAGCTGCATTTGAAGACCCAAATCAACTCTCTTGCTGCCGCAGTTTTCGAGGTAGGGCCATTTGAAAAAGTGCAAGTTTGGACCCTCTAGCTGCCTCCGTTTCCGAGATATTCAAGGTTTTATATTTTCCAGTCGAGGGGTGACTTTGCCTTGAAATTTTCAAGTTTTCTTGCGGGTTTTGTTCCGGAATCCTATTTTTGGTTTTTAGGGCATGGTACAAGCTGCATTTGAAGACCCAAATCAACTCTCTAGCTGCCGCAGTTTCGAGGTAGGGCCATTTGAAAAAGTGCAAGTTTGGACCCTCTAGCTGCCTCCGTTTCCGAGATATTCAAGGTTTTATATTTTCCAGTCGAGGGGTGACTTTGCCTTGAAATTTTCAAGTTTTCTTGCGGTTTTTGTTCCGGAATCATATTTTTGGTTTTTAGGGCATGGTACAAGCTGCATTTTTAGACCAAAATCAACTCTCTAGCTGCCGTAGTTTTCGAGTTACAGCCATTTGAAAAAGTGCAAGTTTGGACCCTCTAGCTGCCTCCGTTTCCGAGATATTCAAGGTTTTATATTTTCCAGTCGAGGGGTGACTTTGCCTTGAAATTTTCAAGTTTTCTTGCGGGTTTTGTTCCGGAATCCTATTTTTGGTTTTTAGGGCACGGTACAAGCTGCATTTGAAGACCCAAATCAACTCTCTAGCTGCCGCAGTTTCGAGGTAGGGCCATTTGAAAAAGTGCAAGTTTGGACCCTCTAGCTGCCTCCGTTTCCGAGATATTCAAGGTTTTATATTTTCCAGTCGAGGGGTGACTTTGCCTTGAAATTTTCAAGTTTTCTTGCGGTTTTTGTTCCGGAATCATATTTTTGGTTTTTAGGGCATGGTACAAGCTGCATTTGAAGACCCAAATCAACTCTCTAGCTGCCGCAGTTTTCGAGGTAGGGCCATTTGAAAAAGTGCAAGTTTGGACCCTCTAGCTGCCTCCGTTTCCGAGATATTCAAGGTTTTATATTTTCCAGTCGAGGGGTGACTTTGCCTTGAAATTTTCAAGTTTTCTTGCGGGTTTTGTTCCGGAATCCTATTTTTGGTTTTTAGGGCATGGTACAAGCTGCATTTTTAGACCAAAATCAACTCTCTAGCTGCCGCAGTTTCGAGGTAGGGCCATTTGAAAAAGTGCAAGTTTGGACCCTCTAGCTGCCTCCGTTTCCGAGATATTCAAGGTTTTATATTTTCCAGTCGAGGGGTGACTTTGCCTTGAAATTTTCAAGTTTTCTTGCGGGTTTTGTTCCGGAATCCTATTTTTGGTTTTTAGGGCATGGTACAAGCTGCATTTGAAGACCCAAATCAACTCTCTAGCTGCCGCAGTTTCGAGGTAGGGCCATTTGAAAAGTGCAAGTTTGGACCCTCTAGCTGCCTCCGTTTCCGAGATATTCAAGGTTTTATAATATTTTCCAGTCGAGGGGTGACTTTGCCTTGAAATTTTCAAGTTTTCTTGCGGGTTTTGTTCCGGAATCCTATTTTTGGTTTTTAGGGCATGGTACAAGCTGCATTTTTAGACCAAAATCAACTCTCTAGCTGCCGCAGTTTCGGGGTAGGGCCATTTGAAAAAGTGCAAGTTTGGACCCTCTAGCTGCCTCCGTTTCCGAGATATTCAAGGTTTTATATTTTCCAGTCGAGGGGTGACTTTGCCTTGAAATTTTCAAGTTTTCTTGCGGTTTTTGTTCCGGAATCATATTTTTGGTTTTTAGGGCATGGTACAAGCTGCATTTGAAGACCCAAATCAACTCTCTTGCTGCCGCAGTTTTCGAGGTAGGGCCATTTGAAAAAGTGCAAGTTTGGACCCTCTAGCTGCCTCCGTTTCCGAGATATTCAAGGTTTTATATTTTCCAGTCGAGGGGTGACTTTGCCTTGAAATTTTCAAGTTTTCTTGCGGGTTTTGTTCCGGAATCCTATTTTTGGTTTTTAGGGCATGGTACAAGCTGCATTTTAAGACCAAAATCAACTCTCTAGCTGCCGTAGTTTTCGAGTTACAGCCATTTGAAAAAGTGCAAGTTTGGACCCTCTAGCTGCCTCCGTTTCCGAGATATTCAAGGTTTTATATTTTCCAGTCGAGGGGTGACTCTGCCTTGAAATTTTCAAGTTTTCTTGCGGGTTTTGTTCCGGAATCCTATTTTTGGTTTTTAGGGCATGGTACAAGCTGCATTTTTAGACCAAAATCAACTCTCTAGCTGCCGTAGTTTTCGAGTTACAGCCATTTGAAAAAGTGCAAGTTTGGACCCTCTAGCTGCCTCCGTTTCCGAGATATTCAAGGTTTTATATTTTCCAGTCGAGGGGTGACTTTGCCTTGAAATTTTCAAGTTTTCTTGCGGGTTTTGTTCCGGAATCCTATTTTTGGTTTTTAGGGCATGGTACAAGCTGCATTTGAAGACCCAAATCAACTCTCTAGCTGCCGCAGTTTCGAGGTAGGGCCATTTGAAAAAGTGCAAGTTTGGACCCTCTAGCTGCCTCCGTTTCCGAGATATTCAAGGTTTTATATTTTCCAGTCGAGGGGTGACTTTGCCTTGAAATTTTCAAGTTTTCTTGCGGTTTTTGTTCCAGAATCATATTTTTGGTTTTTAGGGCATGGTACAAGCTGCATTTGAAGACCCAAATCAACTCTCTAGCTGCCGCAGTTTTCGAGGTAGGGCCATTTGAAAAAGTGCAAGTTTGGACCCTCTAGCTGCCTCCGTTTCCGAGATATTCAAGGTTTTATATTTTCCAGTCGAGGGGTGACTTTGCCTTGAAATTTTCAAGTTTTCTTGCGGTTTTTGTTCCGGAATCCTATTTTTGGTTTTTAGGGCATGGTACAAGCTGCATTTTTAGACCAAAATCAACTCTCTAGCTGCCGTAGTTTTCGAGTTACAGCCATTTGAAAAAGTGCAAGTTTGGACCCTCTAGCTGCCTCCGTTTCCGAGATATTCAAGGTTTTATAATATTTTCCAGTCGAGGGGTGACTTTGCCTTGAAATTTTCAAGTTTTCTTACGGGTTTTGTTCCGGAATCCTATTTTTGGTTTTTAGGGCATAGTACAAGCTGCATTTTTAGACCAAAATCAACTCTCTAGCTGCCGTAGTTTTCGAGTTACAGCCATTTGAAAAAGTGCAAGTTTGGACCCTCTAGCTGCCTCCGTTTCCGAGATATTCAAGGTTTTATATTTTCCAGTCGAGGGGTGACTTTGCCTTGAAATTTTCAAGTTTTCATGCGGGTTTTGTTCCGGAATCCTGTTTTTGGTTTTTAGGGCATGGTACAAGCTGCATTTGAAGACCCAAATCAACTCTCTAGCTGCCGCAGTTTCGAGGTAGGGCCATTTGAAAAAGTGCAAGTTTGGACCCTCTAGCTGCCTCCGTTTCCGAGATATTCAAGGTTTTATATTTTCCAGTCGAGGGGTGACTTTGCCTTGAAATTTTCAAGTTTTCTTGCGGCTTTTGTTCCGGAATCATATTTTTGGTTTTTAGGGCATGGTACAAGCTGCATTTGAAGACCCAAATCAACTCTCTAGCTGCCGCAGTTTTCGAGGTAGGGCCATTTGAAAAAGTGCAAGTTTGGACCCTCTAGCTGCCTCCGTTTCCGAGATATTCAAGGTTTTATATTTTCCAGTCGAGGGGTGACTTTGCCTTGAAATTTTCAAGTTTTCTTGCGGGTTTTGTTCCGGAATCCTATTTTTGGTTTTTAGGGCATGGTACAAGCTGCATTTTTAGACCAAAATCAACTCTCTAGCTGCCGTAGTTTTCGAGTTACAGCCATTTGAAAAAGTGCAAGTTTGGACCCTCTAGCTGCCTCCGTTTCCGAGATATTCAAGGTTTTATATTTTCCAGTCGAGGGGTGACTTTGCCTTGAAATTTTCAAGTTTTCTTGCGGTTTTTGTTCCGGAATCATATTTTTAGTTTTTAGGGCATGGTACAAGCTGCATTTGAAGACCCAAATCAACTCTCTTGCTGCCGCAGTTTTCGAGGTAGGGCCATTTGAAAAAGTGCAAGTTTGGACCCTCTAGCTGCCTCCGTTTCCGAGATCATCATCATCATCGTGGCGCGACAGCCCGACGTCGGGCCTTGGCCGCCTGGATCATTGTCCTCCAATTATCTCGGTCACGTGACCGCGTCCTCCAATTTTGGGAGCCCAGCAGCTGCGCGGCGTCCACACCTACTGAGCTCTCCCAACGAGATCTCGGTCGTCCTCGCAGTCTCGCTCCGTCGACTCGTTCTGCATTCATTACTCTCTTAGGCATGCGATCATCGTCCATTCTTTGTACATGCCCTGCCCATTGAAGTCGTTGTAGTTTGACGATTTTCGAGACTTGCAGCTCATCGTACATTTCATACAACTCATGGTTGTACCGGATGCGCCATCCATCTCGATCGCAAACAGCCCCGAAAATTCGCCGTAGAACCTTACGTTCGAAAGTGTCTAGCATGTTTTCGGAGGCTTGAGTTAGGGTCCATGCTTCGCAGCCATAGCATAGCACTGGTCGTATAATGGTTTTGTACACGCGGAGCTTCGTGTTTCTGTGCACATGCTTCGATTTCATTATGGGGAGAACCGAGAAAAAAGTCTTATTAGCTAACTGTATCCGTCGCTTGATTTCGTCAGTTTCGTTGGCGTCCCTTGACAGGTTGCAACCCAGGTAGATGAAGTTGTTCACGAACTCGATGTTGAGGTCCCCCACGTTGATGCTCGGTTGTGCAGGTGTCCTTGTCACCGATTGCATCATTATTTTAGTTTTACCCTCGTTAATACGTAATCCAACTTCCTTTGCAGCGGTATCGAGCGTATGCAGAAGTTCTTCTGCGTCAGCCAATCTTCGGGACATGATGTTGATGTCGTCGGCGTACGCTGCTAATTGTGTCGACTTGATGAGCAGCGTCTTGCTGTTGTCCATATTCATGGCCCGAATAACGTATTCCAGTGCTAGGTTGAAGAGCGTCGGTGCCAGTCCATCGCCCTGTTTCAAACCAGTGCGTGTTTCAAATAGATCAGTAAGTCTATTCTGGATCCTGACTTGTGAGACGGAGTTGGTCATCGTCATCTTTGTCAGTCGCACTAATTTTGCTGGTATACCAAATTGCAGCATGATGTTGTACAGTACTCCACGATCGATACTGTCGTATGCCTGCTTGAAGTCGACAAAGATTTGGTATACGTTTACGTTGTATTTCCAGCACCTCTGGAGTATCAGTTTGACTGAGAAGAGCTGATCGGTTGTGGAGCGACCAGGTCTGAAACCGCTTTGATATTCGCCAATGACTCGTTCTGCGTACGGTTTTATTCTATTTTCCAGAATTTTCGTCAAAATTTTATAGGACGTACAAACTAGTGAGATGCCCCTGTAATTCTCACATCGCAATTTATCTCCCTTTTTATGGATTGGACAGATGATGCTTCTGCGCCAATCGTCTGGGATCTCCTCGTTCTCCCATACTCGCAGGAGTAATTGATGTATGGCATCAACTAGACTCGTTCCACCGAATCTTAGCAGTTCAGCTGGGATCTCGTCAGCGCCCGGCGCTTTATTTCGTTTTAGTGACCGCAACGCGAGATCAACTTCCTCTACTGTCGGGGGTTGAATGGGTGGGCCTAGATCAACAATATCATCGAGAGCTTCCTGTGTGGGGATGTTAGATGGTCGGTTTAGAAGCTCTTCAAAATAAGAGGCCCATCGTTTGTTAATACCATCGGTGTCGCTGATGATGTTTCCATCCTTGTCCTTACAAAGGCTAGTCCTGGGTTGGTAGCCGTTCTTAATTGTATTTACTAGTTTGTACGCTTGTCTGGTGTTCCTATTAGCTAAGTTTTCGTTTATGTTCAGCAACTGCTCGTCAAAGTATTTACGTTTCTTACGTCTAATTATTCTATTCGATATTCGCCGTAGCTCGTCATATTTTTCTCTTCTGGCTCTGGTTCCTCGTTGAATCCATTGTCTGTAGGCCTCGTTTTTCGCGTCAAGTGAATTTTTGCATTCTTCGTCGAACCAGTCATTTCGCGCTCGCCGGGCTTTATATCCCACGACCTTCTCTGCGACATCCTTGATGGTACCCTTGAGTTCTTCCCAGAACCCATGGACGCCTGTGTTGCTGATGTTGTGTAGGATAGGTGATAGTTTTTCCTCAAGGGCGGTAGTATACGCCACCGCTGTAGCATCACTCAAGAGCTTATCAACCGCAAAGATTTTGGGAGGGCTGATTCTTGACTGGTGCACTGAGGAAATTCTACATCTGTAGGTCGTCTTCACCAAGTGATGATCTGAGTCGCAGTTTGCTCCTCGATAGGAGCGGACATCCATGACACTAGACGCCCATCTCCTGCAAATGAGGACGTGGTCAATTTGGTTGACGGTATGTGCGTCTGGAGACTTCCAGGTCTGCTTGTGAATGCGTCGATGCGGGAAACACGTAGAGCTTACGACTAGATTCCTGCTGCAGGCGAAGTCGATAAGTCGCTGGCCGTTATCGTTACATTCTTCATGGAGGCTGTGGCCTCCAGAGGTCCCCCGATGCCAACTTTCATTCCCGACTTTCGCGTTAAAGTCTCCCAGCAGCAATTTGACGTCATTTGTTGGAAGTGAGTCGAAGAGAGTTTCAAGGCGGGCGTAGAACTCGTCTTTTACTGCGTCTTCTTTAACTTCAGTGGGGGCATGCACATTGATGAGCCAGAGATTGAAGAATCGAGTCTTGATGCGAATCGCACACAGCCGTTCATTTATGGGTTTGAAGTCAGTAATATGCGGTTTGAGGTGATTGTCCACTATAAATGCTACTCCAAACTCCTTGCGGCCCGATGGTTTGCCACTTGTAAAAATTGTGTGCGATTTCTTGTCATTAATCTCGCTGCCAAGCCAATTTGTTTCCTGGACTGCAGTAATGCTCAGTTTGTACTTTTCGACCTGTTGAAGGAGGGCCTTCTCGGCCCCCGGTTTGTTCAGGGAGCGTACATTCCAGGATCCGAAAGAATAATCTTTTATTCGTTTGCGTGGTCGTCGTTGTTGATCCGTCCAATCCGAGGCTTTTGTTCCAGGTTTCTTGACATGGAGTGGTTTTTACAAGGACGAGTTGTCAGCACGTCGCTTAACCCCATTCGGGGGATGGCCTCGGAGATAGCTGCTTCAGATGGTTTAATAAACGTGCTGGAGCCCACACAACTATGTAGCAGGTCCAACTACGCAAGTCATTCCATCCTACTAGACCTGAGACGCTTAGGTGTTTGTCAGCCATTCAGGCTACAGCTATCTGCCTTTTCCAAACTGTCTTATCGCTAAGACATTGGCCGTCAGCGAATTGATACACTGCCGTTACCAGGGGGCGCCCACGTGGAGGACTATGGAAAAGGTCTTTGCCCCCCCCGTTTCCGAGATATTCAAGGTTTTATATTTTCCAGTCGAGGGGTGACTTTGCCTTGAAATTTTCAAGTTTTCTTGCGGGTTTTGTTCCGGAATCCTATTTTTGGTTTTTAGGGCATGGTACAAGCTGCATTTTAAGACCAAAATCAACTCTCTAGCTGCCGTAGTTTTCGAGTTACAGCCATTTGAAAAAGTGCAAGTTTGGACCCTCTAGCTGCCTCCGTTTCCGAGATATTCAAGGTTTTATATTTTCCAGTCGAGGGGTGACTTTGCCTTGAAATTTTCAAGTTTTCTTGCGGGTTTTGTTCCGGAATCCTATTTTTGGTTTTTAGGGCATGGTACAAGCTGCATTTTAAGACCAAAATCAACTCTCTAGCTGCCGTAGTTTTCGAGTTACAGCCATTTGAAAAAGTGCAAGTTTGGACCCTCTAGCTGCCTCCGTTTCCGAGATATTCAAGGTTTTATATTTTCCAGTCGAGGGGTGACTTTGCCTTGAAATTTTCAAGTTTTCTTGCGGTTTTTGTTCCGGAATCATATTTTTGGTTTTTAGGGCATGGTACAAGCTGCATTTGAAGACCCAAATCAACTCTCTTGCTGCCGCAGTTTTCGAGGTAGGGCCATTTGAAAAAGTGCAAGTTTGGACCCTCTAGCTGCCTCCGTTTCCGAGATATTCAAGGTTTTATATTTTCCAGTCGAGGGGTGACTTTGCCTTGAAATTTTCAAGTTTTCTTGCGGGTTTTGTTCCGGAATCCTATTTTTGGTTTTTAGGGCATGGTACAAGCTGCATTTTAAGACCAAAATCAACTCTCTAGCTGCCGTAGTTTTCGAGTTACAGCCATTTGAAAAAGTGCAAGTTTGGACCCTCTAGCTGCCTCCGTTTCCGAGATATTCAAGGTTTTATATTTTCCAGTCGAGGGGTGACTCTGCCTTGAAATTTTCAAGTTTTCTTGCGGGTTTTGTTCCGGAATCCTATTTTTGGTTTTTAGGGCATGGTACAAGCTGCATTTTTAGACCAAAATCAACTCTCTAGCTGCCGTAGTTTTCGAGTTACAGCCATTTGAAAAAGTGCAAGTTTGGACCCTCTAGCTGCCTCCGTTTCCGAGATATTCAAGGTTTTATATTTTCCAGTCGAGGGGTGACTTTGCCTTGAAATTTTCAAGTTTTCTTGCGGGTTTTGTTCCGGAATCCTATTTTTGGTTTTTAGGGCATGGTACAAGCTGCATTTGAAGACCCAAATCAACTCTCTAGCTGCCGCAGTTTCGAGGTAGGGCCATTTGAAAAAGTTCAAGTTTGGACCCTCTAGCTGCCTCCGTTTCCGAGATATTCAAGGTTTTATAATATTTTCCAGTCGAGGGGTGACTTTGCCTTGAAATTTTCAAGTTTTCTTGCGGGTTTTGTTCCGGAATCCTATTTTTGGTTTTTAGGGCATGGTACAAGCTGCATTTTTAGACCAAAATCAACTCTCTAGCTGCCGTAGTTTTCGAGTTACAGCCATTTGAAAAAGTGCAAGTTTGGACCCTCTAGCTGCCTCCGTTTCCGAGATATTCAAGGTTTTATATTTTCCAGTCGAGGGGTGACTTTGCCTTGAAATTTTCAAGTTTTCTTGCGGTTTTTGTTCCGGAATCATATTTTTGGTTTTTAGGGCATGGTACAAGCTGCATTTGAAGACCCAAATCAACTCTCTTGCTGCCGCAGTTTTCGAGGTAGGGCCATTTGAAAAAGTGCAAGTTTGGACCCTCTAGCTGCCTCCGTTTCCGAGATATTCAAGGTTTTATATTTTCCAGTCGAGGGGTGACTTTGCCTTGAAATTTTCAAGTTTTCTTGCGGGTTTTGTTCCGGAATCCTATTTTTGGTTTTTAGGGCATGGTACAAGCTGCATTTTAAGACCAAAATCAACTCTCTAGCTGCCGTAGTTTTCGAGTTACAGCCATTTGAAAAAGTGCAAGTTTGGACCCTCTAGCTGCCTCCGTTTCCGAGATATTCAAGGTTTTATATTTTCCAGTCGAGGGGTGACTTTGCCTTGAAATTTTCAAGTTTTCTTGCGGTTTTTGTTCCGGAATCATATTTTTGGTTTTTAGGGCATGGTACAAGCTGCATTTGAAGACCCAAATCAACTCTCTTGCTGCCGCAGTTTTCGAGGTAGGGCCATTTGAAAAAGTGCAAGTTTGGACCCTCTAGCTGCCTCCGTTTCCGAGATATTCAAGGTTTTATATTTTCCAGTCGAGGGGTGACTTTGCCTTGAAATTTTCAAGTTTTCTTGCGGGTTTTGTTCCGGAATCCTATTTTTGGTTTTTAGGGCATGGTACAAGCTGCATTTTAAGACCAAAATCAACTCTCTAGCTGCCGTAGTTTTCGAGTTACAGCCATTTGAAAAAGTGCAAGTTTGGACCCTCTAGCTGCCTCCGTTTCCGAGATATTCAAGGTTTTATATTTTCCAGTCGAGGGGTGACTCTGCCTTGAAATTTTCAAGTTTTCTTGCGGGTTTTGTTCCGGAATCCTATTTTTGGTTTTTAGGGCATGGTACAAGCTGCATTTTAAGACCAAAATCAACTCTCTAGCTGCCGTAGTTTTCGAGTTACAGCCATTTGAAAAAGTGCAAGTTTGGACCCTCTAGCTGCCTCCGTTTCCGAGATATTCAAGGTTTTATATTTTCCAGTCGAGGGGTGACTTTGCCTTGAAATTTTCAAGTTTTCTTGCGGGTTTTGTTCCGGAATCCTATTTTTGGTTTTTAGGGCATGGTACAAGCTGCATTTTAAGACCAAAATCAACTCTCTAGCTGCCGTAGTTTTCGAGTTACAGCCATTTGAAAAAGTGCAAGTTTGGACCCTCTAGCTGCCTCCGTTTCCGAGATATTCAAGGTTTTATATTTTCCAGTCGAGGGGTGACTTTGCCTTGAAATTTTCAAGTTTTCTTGCGGTTTTTGTTCCGGAATCATATTTTTGGTTTTTAGGGCATGGTACAAGCTGCATTTGAAGACCCAAATCAACTCTCTTGCTGCCGCAGTTTTCGAGGTAGGGCCATTTGAAAAAGTGCAAGTTTGGACCCTCTAGCTGCCTCCGTTTCCGAGATATTCAAGGTTTTATATTTTCCAGTCGAGGGGTGACTTTGCCTTGAAATTTTCAAGTTTTCTTGCGGGTTTTGTTCCGGAATCCTATTTTTGGTTTTTAGGGCATGGTACAAGCTGCATTTTAAGACCAAAATCAACTCTCTAGCTGCCGTAGTTTTCGAGTTACAGCCATTTGAAAAAGTGCAAGTTTGGACCCTCTAGCTGCCTCCGTTTCCGAGATATTCAAGGTTTTATATTTTCCAGTCGAGGGGTGACTCTGCCTTGAAATTTTCAAGTTTTCTTGCGGGTTTTGTTCCGGAATCCTATTTTTGGTTTTTAGGGCATGGTACAAGCTGCATTTTAAACCAAAATCAACTCTCTAGCTGCCGTAGTTTTCGAGTTACAGCCATTTGAAAAAGTGCAAGTTTGGACCCTCTAGCTGCCTCCGTTTCCGAGATATTCAAGGTTTTATATTTTCCAGTCGAGGGGTGACTTTGCCTTGAAATTTTCAAGTTTTCTTGTGGGTTTTGTTCCGGAATCCTATTTTTGGTTTTTAGGGCATGGTACAAGCTGCATTTGAAGACCCAAATCAACTCTCTAGCTGCCGCAGTTTCGAGGTAGGGCCATTTGAAAAAGTTCAAGTTTGGACCCTCTAGCTGCCTCCGTTTCCGAGATATTCAAGGTTTTATAATATTTTCCAGTCGAGGGGTGACTTTGCCTTGAAATTTTCAAGTTTTCTTGCGGGTTTTGTTCCGGAATCCTATTTTTGGTTTTTAGGGCATGGTACAAGCTGCATTTTTAGACCAAAATCAACTCTCTAGCTGCCGCAGTTTCGAGGTAGGGCCATTTGAAAAAGTGCAAGTTTGGACCCTCTAGCTGCCTCCGTTTCCGAGATATTCAAGGTTTTATAATATTTTCCAGTCGAGGGGTGACTTTTCCTTGAAATTTTCAAGTTTTCTTGCGGGTTTTGTTCCGGAATCCTATTTTTGGTTTTTAGGGCATGGTACAAGCTGCATTTTTAGACCAAAATCAACTCTCTAGCTGCCGTAGTTTTCGAGTTACAGCCATTTGAAAAAGTGCAAGTTTGGACCCTCTAGCTGCCTCCGTTTCCGAGATATTCAAGGTTTTATAATATTTTCCAGTCGAGGGGTGACTTTGCCTTGAAATTTTCAAGTTTTCTTGCGGGTTTTGTTCCGGAATCCTATTTTTGGTTTCTAGGGCATGGTACAAGCTGCATTTTTAGACCAAAATCAACTCTCTAGCTGCCGTAGTTTTCGAGTTACAGCCATTTGAAAAAGTGCAAGTTTGGACCCTCTAGCTGCCTCCGTTTCCGAGATATTCAAGGTTTTATATTTTCCAGTCGAGGGGTGACTTTGCCTTGAAATTTTCAAGTTTTCTTGCGGGTTTTGTTCCGGAATCCTATTTTTGGTTTTTAGGGCATGGTACAAGCTGCATTTGAAGACCCAAATCAACTCTCTAGCTGCCGCAGTTTCGAGGTAGGGCCATTTGAAAAAGTGCAAGTTTGGACCCTCTAGCTGCCTCCGTTTCCGAGATATTCAAGGTTTTATATTTTCCAGTCGAGGGGTGACTTTGCCTTGAAATTTTCAAGTTTTCTTGCGGTTTTTGTTCCGGAATCATATTTTTGGTTTTTAGGGCATGGTACAAGCTGCATTTGAAGACCCAAATCAACTCTCTAGCTGCCGCAGTTTTCGAGGTAGGGCCATTTGAAAAAGTGCAAGTTTGGACCCTCTAGCTGCCTCCGTTTCCGAGATATTCAAGGTTTTATATTTTCCAGTCGAGGGGTGACTTTGCCTTGAAATTTTCAAGTTTTCTTGCGGGTTTTGTTCCGGAATCCTATTTTTGGTTTTTAGGGCATGGTACAAGCTGCATTTTTAGACCAAAATCAACTCTCTAGCTGCCGCAGTTTCGAGGTAGGGCCATTTGAAAAAGTGCAAGTTTGGACCCTCTAGCTGCCTCCGTTTCCGAGATATTCAAGGTTTTATATTTTCCAGTCGAGGGGTGACTTTGCCTTGAAATTTTCAAGTTTTCTTGCGGGTTTTGTTCCGGAATCCTATTTTTGGTTTTTAGGGCATGGTACAAGCTGCATTTGAAGACCCAAATCAACTCTCTAGCTGCCGCAGTTTCGAGGTAGGGCCATTTGAAAAAGTGCAAGTTTGGACCCTCTAGCTGCCTCCGTTTCCGAGATATTCAAGGTTTTATAATATTTTCCAGTCGAGGGGTGACTTTGCCTTGAAATTTTCAAGTTTTCTTGCGGGTTTTGTTCCGGAATCCTATTTTTGGTTTTTAGGGCATGGTACAAGCTGCATTTTTAGACCAAAATCAACTCTCTAGCTGCCGTAGTTTTCGAGTTACAGCCATTTGAAAAAGTGCAAGTTTGGACCCTCTAGCTGCCTCCGTTTCCGAGATATTCAAGGTTTTATATTTTCCAGTCGAGGGGTGACTTTGCCTTGAAATTTTCAAGTTTTCTTGCGGGTTTTGTTCCGGAATCCTATTTTTGGTTTTTAGGGCATGGTACAAGCTGCATTTTTAGACCAAAATCAACTCTCTAGCTGCCGTAGTTTTCGAGTTACAGCCATTTGAAAAAGTGCAAGTTTGGACCCTCTAGCTGCCTCCGTTTCCGAGATATTCAAGGTTTTATATTTTCCAGTCGAGGGGTGACTTTGCCTTGAAATTTTCAAGTTTTCTTGCGGGTTTTGTTCCGGAATCCTATTTTTGGTTTTTAGGGCATGGTACAAGCTGCATTTGAAGACCCAAATCAACTCTCTAGCTGCCGCAGTTTCGAGGTAGGGCCATTTGAAAAAGTGCAAGTTTGGACCCTCTAGCTGCCTCCGTTTCCGAGATATTCAAGGTTTTATATTTTCCAGTCGAGGGGTGACTTTGCCTTGAAATTTTCAAGTTTTCTTGCTGTTTTTGTTCCGGAATCATATTTTTGGTTTTTAGGGCATGGTACAAGCTGCATTTTTAGACCAAAATCAACTCTCTAGCTGCCGTAGTTTTCGAGGTAGGGCCATTTGAAAAAGTGCAAGTTTGGACCCTCTAGCTGCCTCCGTTTCCGAGATATTCAAGGTTTTATAATATTTTCCAGTCGAGGGGTGACTTTGCCTTGAAATTTTCAAGTTTTCTTGCGGGTTTTGTTCCGGAATCCTATTTTTGGTTTTTAGGGCATGGTACAAGCTGCATTTTTAGACCAAAATCAACTCTCTAGCTGCCGTAGTTTTCGAGTTACAGCCATTTGAAAAAGTGCAAGTTTGGACCCTCTAGCTGCCTCCGTTTCCGAGATATTCAAGGTTTTATATTTTCCAGTCGAGGGGTGACTTTGCCTTGAAATTTTCAAGTTTTCTTGCGGGTTTTGTTCCGGAATCCTATTTTTGGTTTTTAGGGCATGGTACAAGCTGCATTTGAAGACCCAAATCAACTCTCTAGCTGCCGCAGTTTCGAGGTAGGGCCATTTGAAAAAGTGCAAGTTTGGACCCTCTAGCTGCCTCCGTTTCCGAGATATTCAAGGTTTTATATTTTCCAGTCGAGGGGTGACTTTGCCTTGAAATTTTCAAGTTTTCTTGCTGTTTTTGTTCCGGAATCATATTTTTGGTTTTTAGGGCATGGTACAAGCTGCATTTTTAGACCAAAATCAACTCTCTAGCTGCCGTAGTTTTCGAGTTACAGCCATTTGAAAAAGTGCAAGTTTGGACCCTCTAGCTGCCTCCGTTTCCGAGATATTCAAGGTTTTATATTTTCCAGTCGAGGGGTGACTCTGCCTTGAAATTTTCAAGTTTTCTTGCGGGTTTTGTTCCGGAATCCTATTTTTGGTTTTTAGGGCATGGTACAAGCTGCATTTTTAGACCAAAATCAACTCTCTAGCTGCCGTAGTTTTCGAGTTACAGCCATTTGAAAAAGTGCAAGTTTGGACCCTCTAGCTGCCTCCGTTTCCGAGATATTCAAGGTTTTATATTTTCCAGTCGAGGGGTGACTTTGCCTTGAAATTTTCAAGTTTTCTTGCGGGTTTTGTTCCGGAATCCTATTTTTGGTTTTTAGGGCATGGTACAAGCTGCATTTGAAGACCCAAATCAACTCTCTAGCTGCCGCAGTTTCGAGGTAGGGCCATTTGAAAAAGTTCAAGTTTGGACCCTCTAGCTGCCTCCGTTTCCGAGATATTCAAGGTTTTATAATATTTTCCAGTCGAGGGGTGACTTTGCCTTGAAATTTTCAAGTTTTCTTGCGGGTTTTGTTCCGGAATCCTATTTTTGGTTTTTAGGGCATGGTACAAGCTGCATTTTTAGACCAAAATCAACTCTCTAGCTGCCGTAGTTTTCGAGTTACAGCCATTTGAAAAAGTGCAAGTTTGGACCCTCTAGCTGCCTCCGTTTCCGAGATATTCAAGGTTTTATATTTTCCAGTCGAGGGGTGACTTTGCCTTGAAATTTTCAAGTTTTCTTGCGGTTTTTGTTCCGGAATCATATTTTTGGTTTTTAGGGCATGGTACAAGCTGCATTTGAAGACCCAAATCAACTCTCTTGCTGCCGCAGTTTTCGAGGTAGGGCCATTTGAAAAAGTGCAAGTTTGGACCCTCTAGCTGCCTCCGTTTCCGAGATATTCAAGGTTTTATATTTTCCAGTCGAGGGGTGACTTTGCCTTGAAATTTTCAAGTTTTCTTGCGGGTTTTGTTCCGGAATCCTATTTTTGGTTTTTAGGGCATGGTACAAGCTGCATTTTAAGACCAAAATCAACTCTCTAGCTGCCGTAGTTTTCGAGTTACAGCCATTTGAAAAAGTGCAAGTTTGGACCCTCTAGCTGCCTCCGTTTCCGAGATATTCAAGGTTTTATATTTTCCAGTCGAGGGGTGACTTTGCCTTGAAATTTTCAAGTTTTCTTGCGGTTTTTGTTCCGGAATCATATTTTTGGTTTTTAGGGCATGGTACAAGCTGCATTTGAAGACCCAAATCAACTCTCTTGCTGCCGCAGTTTTCGAGGTAGGGCCATTTGAAAAAGTGCAAGTTTGGACCCTCTAGCTGCCTCCGTTTCCGAGATATTCAAGGTTTTATATTTTCCAGTCGAGGGGTGACTTTGCCTTGAAATTTTCAAGTTTTCTTGCGGGTTTTGTTCCGGAATCCTATTTTTGGTTTTTAGGGCATGGTACAAGCTGCATTTTAAGACCAAAATCAACTCTCTAGCTGCCGTAGTTTTCGAGTTACAGCCATTTGAAAAAGTGCAAGTTTGGACCCTCTAGCTGCCTCCGTTTCCGAGATATTCAAGGTTTTATATTTTCCAGTCGAGGGGTGACTCTGCCTTGAAATTTTCAAGTTTTCTTGCGGGTTTTGTTCCGGAATCCTATTTTTGGTTTTTAGGGCATGGTACAAGCTGCATTTTAAGACCAAAATCAACTCTCTAGCTGCCGTAGTTTTCGAGTTACAGCCATTTGAAAAAGTGCAAGTTTGGACCCTCTAGCTGCCTCCGTTTCCGAGATATTCAAGGTTTTATATTTTCCAGTCGAGGGGTGACTTTGCCTTGAAATTTTCAAGTTTTCTTGCGGGTTTTGTTCCGGAATCCTATTTTTGGTTTTTAGGGCATGGTACAAGCTGCATTTTAAGACCAAAATCAACTCTCTAGCTGCCGTAGTTTTCGAGTTACAGCCATTTGAAAAAGTGCAAGTTTGGACCCTCTAGCTGCCTCCGTTTCCGAGATATTCAAGGTTTTATATTTTCCAGTCGAGGGGTGACTTTGCCTTGAAATTTTCAAGTTTTCTTGCGGTTTTTGTTCCGGAATCATATTTTTGGTTTTTAGGGCATGGTACAAGCTGCATTTGAAGACCCAAATCAACTCTCTTGCTGCCGCAGTTTTCGAGGTAGGGCCATTTGAAAAAGTGCAAGTTTGGACCCTCTAGCTGCCTCCGTTTCCGAGATATTCAAGGTTTTATATTTTCCAGTCGAGGGGTGACTTTGCCTTGAAATTTTCAAGTTTTCTTGCGGGTTTTGTTCCGGAATCCTATTTTTGGTTTTTAGGGCATGGTACAAGCTGCATTTTAAGACCAAAATCAACTCTCTAGCTGCCGTAGTTTTCGAGTTACAGCCATTTGAAAAAGTGCAAGTTTGGACCCTCTAGCTGCCTCCGTTTCCGAGATATTCAAGGTTTTATATTTTCCAGTCGAGGGGTGACTCTGCCTTGAAATTTTCAAGTTTTCTTGCGGGTTTTGTTCCGGAATCCTATTTTTGGTTTTTAGGGCATGGTACAAGCTGCATTTTAAACCAAAATCAACTCTCTAGCTGCCGTAGTTTTCGAGTTACAGCCATTTGAAAAAGTGCAAGTTTGGACCCTCTAGCTGCCTCCGTTTCCGAGATATTCAAGGTTTTATATTTTCCAGTCGAGGGGTGACTTTGCCTTGAAATTTTCAAGTTTTCTTGTGGGTTTTGTTCCGGAATCCTATTTTTGGTTTTTAGGGCATGGTACAAGCTGCATTTGAAGACCCAAATCAACTCTCTAGCTGCCGCAGTTTCGAGGTAGGGCCATTTGAAAAAGTTCAAGTTTGGACCCTCTAGCTGCCTCCGTTTCCGAGATATTCAAGGTTTTATAATATTTTCCAGTCGAGGGGTGACTTTGCCTTGAAATTTTCAAGTTTTCTTGCGGGTTTTGTTCCGGAATCCTATTTTTGGTTTTTAGGGCATGGTACAAGCTGCATTTTTAGACCAAAATCAACTCTCTAGCTGCCGCAGTTTCGAGGTAGGGCCATTTGAAAAAGTGCAAGTTTGGACCCTCTAGCTGCCTCCGTTTCCGAGATATTCAAGGTTTTATAATATTTTCCAGTCGAGGGGTGACTTTTCCTTGAAATTTTCAAGTTTTCTTGCGGGTTTTGTTCCGGAATCCTATTTTTGGTTTTTAGGGCATGGTACAAGCTGCATTTTTAGACCAAAATCAACTCTCTAGCTGCCGTAGTTTTCGAGTTACAGCCATTTGAAAAAGTGCAAGTTTGGACCCTCTAGCTGCCTCCGTTTCCGAGATATTCAAGGTTTTATAATATTTTCCAGTCGAGGGGTGACTTTGCCTTGAAATTTTCAAGTTTTCTTGCGGGTTTTGTTCCGGAATCCTATTTTTGGTTTCTAGGGCATGGTACAAGCTGCATTTTTAGACCAAAATCAACTCTCTAGCTGCCGTAGTTTTCGAGTTACAGCCATTTGAAAAAGTGCAAGTTTGGACCCTCTAGCTGCCTCCGTTTCCGAGATATTCAAGGTTTTATATTTTCCAGTCGAGGGGTGACTTTGCCTTGAAATTTTCAAGTTTTCTTGCGGGTTTTGTTCCGGAATCCTATTTTTGGTTTTTAGGGCATGGTACAAGCTGCATTTGAAGACCCAAATCAACTCTCTAGCTGCCGCAGTTTCGAGGTAGGGCCATTTGAAAAAGTGCAAGTTTGGACCCTCTAGCTGCCTCCGTTTCCGAGATATTCAAGGTTTTATATTTTCCAGTCGAGGGGTGACTTTGCCTTGAAATTTTCAAGTTTTCTTGCGGTTTTTGTTCCGGAATCATATTTTTGGTTTTTAGGGCATGGTACAAGCTGCATTTGAAGACCCAAATCAACTCTCTAGCTGCCGCAGTTTTCGAGGTAGGGCCATTTGAAAAAGTGCAAGTTTGGACCCTCTAGCTGCCTCCGTTTCCGAGATATTCAAGGTTTTATATTTTCCAGTCGAGGGGTGACTTTGCCTTGAAATTTTCAAGTTTTCTTGCGGGTTTTGTTCCGGAATCCTATTTTTGGTTTTTAGGGCATGGTACAAGCTGCATTTTTAGACCAAAATCAACTCTCTAGCTGCCGCAGTTTCGAGGTAGGGCCATTTGAAAAAGTGCAAGTTTGGACCCTCTAGCTGCCTCCGTTTCCGAGATATTCAAGGTTTTATATTTTCCAGTCGAGGGGTGACTTTGCCTTGAAATTTTCAAGTTTTCTTGCGGGTTTTGTTCCGGAATCCTATTTTTGGTTTTTAGGGCATGGTACAAGCTGCATTTGAAGACCCAAATCAACTCTCTAGCTGCCGCAGTTTCGAGGTAGGGCCATTTGAAAAAGTGCAAGTTTGGACCCTCTAGCTGCCTCCGTTTCCGAGATATTCAAGGTTTTATAATATTTTCCAGTCGAGGGGTGACTTTGCCTTGAAATTTTCAAGTTTTCTTGCGGGTTTTGTTCCGGAATCCTATTTTTGGTTTTTAGGGCATGGTACAAGCTGCATTTTTAGACCAAAATCAACTCTCTAGCTGCCGTAGTTTTCGAGTTACAGCCATTTGAAAAAGTGCAAGTTTGGACCCTCTAGCTGCCTCCGTTTCCGAGATATTCAAGGTTTTATATTTTCCAGTCGAGGGGTGACTTTGCCTTGAAATTTTCAAGTTTTCTTGCGGGTTTTGTTCCGGAATCCTATTTTTGGTTTTTAGGGCATGGTACAAGCTGCATTTTTAGACCAAAATCAACTCTCTAGCTGCCGTAGTTTTCGAGTTACAGCCATTTGAAAAAGTGCAAGTTTGGACCCTCTAGCTGCCTCCGTTTCCGAGATATTCAAGGTTTTATATTTTCCAGTCGAGGGGTGACTTTGCCTTGAAATTTTCAAGTTTTCTTGCGGGTTTTGTTCCGGAATCCTATTTTTGGTTTTTAGGGCATGGTACAAGCTGCATTTGAAGACCCAAATCAACTCTCTAGCTGCCGCAGTTTCGAGGTAGGGCCATTTGAAAAAGTGCAAGTTTGGACCCTCTAGCTGCCTCCGTTTCCGAGATATTCAAGGTTTTATATTTTCCAGTCGAGGGGTGACTTTGCCTTGAAATTTTCAAGTTTTCTTGCTGTTTTTGTTCCGGAATCATATTTTTGGTTTTTAGGGCATGGTACAAGCTGCATTTTTAGACCAAAATCAACTCTCTAGCTGCCGTAGTTTTCGAGGTAGGGCCATTTGAAAAAGTGCAAGTTTGGACCCTCTAGCTGCCTCCGTTTCCGAGATATTCAAGGTTTTATAATATTTTCCAGTCGAGGGGTGACTTTGCCTTGAAATTTTCAAGTTTTCTTGCGGGTTTTGTTCCGGAATCCTATTTTTGGTTTTTAGGGCATGGTACAAGCTGCATTTTTAGACCAAAATCAACTCTCTAGCTGCCGTAGTTTTCGAGTTACAGCCATTTGAAAAAGTGCAAGTTTGGACCCTCTAGCTGCCTCCGTTTCCGAGATATTCAAGGTTTTATATTTTCCAGTCGAGGGGTGACTTTGCCTTGAAATTTTCAAGTTTTCTTGCGGGTTTTGTTCCGGAATCCTATTTTTGGTTTTTAGGGCATGGTACAAGCTGCATTTGAAGACCCAAATCAACTCTCTAGCTGCCGCAGTTTCGAGGTAGGGCCATTTGAAAAAGTGCAAGTTTGGACCCTCTAGCTGCCTCCGTTTCCGAGATATTCAAGGTTTTATATTTTCCAGTCGAGGGGTGACTTTGCCTTGAAATTTTCAAGTTTTCTTGCTGTTTTTGTTCCGGAATCATATTTTTGGTTTTTAGGGCATGGTACAAGCTGCATTTTTAGACCAAAATCAACTCTCTAGCTGCCGTAGTTTTCGAGTTACAGCCATTTGAAAAAGTGCAAGTTTGGACCCTCTAGCTGCCTCCGTTTCCGAGATATTCAAGGTTTTATATTTTCCAGTCGAGGGGTGACTTTGCCTTGAAATTTTCAAGTTTTCTTGCGGTTTTTGTTCCGGAATCCTATTTTTGGTTTTTAGGGCATGGTACAAGCTGCATTTTTAGACCAAAATCAACTCTCTAGCTGCCGTAGTTTTCGAGTTACAGCCATTTGAAAAAGTGCAAGTTTGGACCCTCTAGCTGCCTCCGTTTCCGAGATATTCAAGGTTTTATATTTTCCAGTCGAGGGGTGACTTTGCCTTGAAATTTTCAAGTTTTCTTGCGGGTTTTGTTCCGGAATCCTATTTTTGGTTTTTAGGGCATGGTACAAGCTGCATTTGAAGACCCAAATCAACTCTCTAGCTGCCGTAGTTTTCGAGTTACAGCCATTTGAAAAAGTGCAAGTTTGGACCCTCTAGCTGCCTCCGTTTCCGAGATATTCAAGGTTTTATATTTTCCAGTCGAGGGGTGACTTTGCTTTGAAATTTTCAAGTTTTCTTGCGGGTTTTGTTCCGGAATCCTATTTTTGGTTTTTAGGGCATGGTACAAGCTGCATTTGAAGACCCAAATCAACTCTCTAGCTGCCGTAGTTTTGGAGTTACAGCCATTTGAAAAAGTGCAAGTTTGGACCCTCTAGCTGCCTCCGCTTCCGAGATATTCAAGGTTTTATATTTTCCAGTCGAGGGGTGACTTTGCTTTGAAATTTTCAAGTTTTCTTGCGGGTTTTGTTCCGGAATCCTATTTTTGGTTTTTAGGGCATGGTACAAGCTGCATTTTAAGACCAAAATCAACTCTCTATCTGCCGCAGTTTTCGAGGTAGGGCCATTTGAAAAAGTGCAAGTTTGGACCCTCTAGCTGCCTCCGTTTCCGAGATATTCAAGGTTTTATATTTTCCAGTCGAGGGGTGACTTTGCCTTGAAATTTTCAAGTTTTCTTGCGGGTTTTGTTCCGGAATCCTATTTTTGGTTTTTAGGGCATGGTACAAGCTGCATTTGAAGACCCAAATCAACTCTCTATCTGCCGCAGTTTTCGAGGTAGGGCCATTTGAAAAAGTGCAAGTTTGGACCCTCTAGCTGCCTCCGTTTCCGAGATATTCAAGGTTTTATATTTTCCAGTCGAGGGGTGACTTTGCCTTGAAATTTTCAAGTTTTCTTGCGGGTTTTGTTCCGGAATCCTATTTTTGGTTTTAGGGCATGGTACAAGCTGCATTTTAAGCCCAAAATCAACTCTCTAGCTGCCGTAGTTTTCGAGTTACAGCCATTTGAAAAAGTGCAAGTTTGGACCCTCTAGCTGCCTTCGTTTCCGAGATATTCAAGGTTTTATATTTTCCAGTCGAGGGGTGACTTTGCCTTGAAATTTTCAAGTTTTCTTGCGGGTTTTGTTCCGGAATCCTATTTTTGGTTTTTAGGGCATGGTACAAGCTGCATTTTTAGACCAAAATCAACTCTCTAGCTGCCGTAGTTTTTGAGTTACAGCCATTTGAAAAAGTGCAAGTTTGGACCCTCTAGCTGCCTCCGTTTCCGAGATATTCAAGGTTTTATATTTTCCAGTCGAGGGGTGACTTTGCTTTGAAATTTTCAAGTTTTCTTGCGGGTTTTGTTCCGGAATCCTATTTTTGGTTTTTAGGGCATGGTACAAGCTGCATTTTAAGACCAAAATCAACTCTCTAGCTGCCGTAGTTTTCGAGGTAGGGCCATTTGAAAAAGTGCAAGTTTGGACCCTCTAGCTGCCTCCGTTTCCGAGATATTCAAGGTTTTATATTTTCCAGTCGAGGGGTGACTTTGCCTTGAAATTTTCAAGTTTTCTTGCGGGTTTTGTTCCGGAATCCTATTTTTGGTTTTTAGGGCATGGTACAAGCTGCATTTTAAGACCAAAATCAACTCTCTAGCTGCCGTAGTTTTCGAGTTACAGCCATTTGAAAAAGTGCAAGTTTGGACCCTCTAGCTGCCTCCGTTTCCGAGATATTCAAGGTTTTATATTTTCCAGTCGAGGGGTGACTTTGCCTTGAAATTTTCAAGTTTTCTTGCGGGTTTTGTTCCGGAATCCTATTTTTGGTTATTAGGGCATGGTACAAGCTGCATTTTTAGACCAAAATCAACTCTCTAGCTGCCGTAGTTTTCGAGTTACAGCCATTTGAAAAAGTGCAAGTTTGGACCCTCTAGCTGCCTCCGTTTCCGAGATATTCAAGGTTTTATATTTTCCAGTCGAGGGGTGACTTTGCTTTGAAATTTTCAAGTTTTCTTGCGGGTTTTGTTCCGGAATCCTATTTTTGGTTTTTAGGGCATGGTACAAGCTGCATTTTAAGACCAAAATCAACTCTCTAGCTGCCGTAGTTTTCGAGGTAGGGCCATTTGAAAAAGTGCAAGTTTGGACCCTCTAGCTGCCTCCGTTTCCGAGATATTCAAGGTTTTATATTTTCCAGTCGAGGGGTGACTTTGCCTTGAAATTTTCAAGTTTTCTTGCGGGTTTTGTTCCGGAATCCTATTTTTGGTTTTAGGGCATGGTACAAGCTGCATTTTAAGCCCAAAATCAACTCTCTAGCTGCCGTAGTTTTCGAGTTACAGCCATTTGAAAAAGTGCAAGTTTGGACCCTCTAGCTGCCTTCGTTTCCGAGATATTCAAGGTTTTATATTTTCCAGTCGAGGGGTGACTTTGCCTTGAAATTTTCAAGTTTTCTTGCGGGTTTTGTTCCGGAATCCTATTTTTGGTTTTTAGGGCATGGTACAAGCTGCATTTTTAGACCAAAATCAACTCTCTAGCTGCCGTAGTTTTCGAGTTACAGCCATTTGAAAAAGTGCAAGTTTGGACCCTCTAGCTGCCTCCGTTTCCGAGATATTCAAGGTTTTATATTTTCCAGTCGAGGGGTGACTTTGCTTTGAAATTTTCAAGTTTTCTTGCGGGTTTTGTTCCGGAATCCTATTTTTGGTTTTTAGGGCATGGTACAAGCTGCATTTTAAGACCAAAATCAACTCTCTAGCTGCCGTAGTTTTCGAGGTAGGGCCATTTGAAAAAGTGCAAGTTTGGACCCTCTAGCTGCCTCCGTTTCCGAGATATTCAAGGTTTTATATTTTCCAGTCGAGGGGTGACTTTGCCTTGAAATTTTCAAGTTTTCTTGCGGGTTTTGTTCCGGAATCCTATTTTTGGTTTTTAGGGCATGGTACAAGCTGCATTTTAAGACCAAAATCAACTCTCTAGCTGCCGTAGTTTTCGAGTTACAGCCATTTGAAAAAGTGCAAGTTTGGACCCTCTAGCTGCCTCCGTTTCCGAGATATTCAAGGTTTTATATTTTCCAGTCGAGGGGTGACTTTGCCTTGAAATTTTCAAGTTTTCTTGCGGGTTTTGTTCCGGAATCCTATTTTTGGTTTTTAGGGCATGGTACAAGCTGCATTTTTAGACCAAAATCAACTCTCTAGCTGCCGTAGTTTTCGAGTTACAGCCATTTGAAAAAGTGCAAGTTTGGACCCTCTAGCTGCCTCCGTTTCCGAGATATTCAAGGTTTTATATTTTCCAGTCGAGGGGTGACTTTGCCTTGAAATTTTCAAGTTTTCTTGCGGGTTTTGTTCCGGAATCCTATTTTTGGTTTTTAGGGCATGGTACAAGCTGCATTTTTAGACCAAAATCAACTCTCTAGCTGCCGTAGTTTTCGAGTTACAGCCATTTGAAAAAGTGCAAGTTTGGACCCTCTAGCTGCCTCCGTTTCCGAGATATTCAAGGTTTTATATTTTTCAGTCGAGGGGTGACTTTGCCTTGAAATTTTCAAGTTTTCTTGCGGGTTTTGTTCCGGAATCCTATTTTTGGTTTTTAGGGCATGGTACAAGCTGCATTTTTAGACCAAAATCAACTCTCTAGCTGCCGTAGTTTTCGAGTTGCAGCCATTTGAAAAAGTGCAAGTTTGGACCCTCTAGCTGCCTCCGTTTCCGAGATATTCAAGGTTTTATATTTTCCAGTCGAGGGGTGACTTTGCCTTGAAATTTTCAAGTTTTCTTGCGGGTTTTGTTCCGGAATCCTATTTTTGGTTTTTAGGGCATGGTACAAGCTGCATTTTAAGACCAAAATCAACTCTCTAGCTGCCGTAGTTTTCGAGTTACAGCCATTTGAAAAAGTGCAAGTTTGGACCCTCTAGCTGCCTCCGTTTCCGAGATATTCAAGGTTTTAAAATATATTTTCCAGTCGAGGGGTGACTTTGCTTTGAAATTTTCAAGTTTTCTTGCGGGTTTTGTTCCGGAATCCTATTTTTGGTTTTTAGGGCATGGTACAAGCTGCATTTTAAGACCAAAATCAACTCTCTATCTGCCGCAGTTTTCGAGGTAGGGCCATTTGAAAAAGTGCAAGTTTGGACCCTCTAGCTGCCTCCGTTTCCGAGATATTCAAGGTTTTATATTTTCCAGTCGAGGGGTGACTTTGCCTTGAAATTTTCAAGTTTTCTTGCGGGTTTTGTTCCGGAATCCTATTTTTGGTTTTTAGGGCATGGTACAAGCTGCATTTGAAGACCCAAATCAACTCTCTATCTGCCGCAGTTTTCGAGGTAGGGCCATTTGAAAAAGTGCAAGTTTGGACCCTCTAGCTGCCTCCGTTTCCGAGATATTCAAGGTTTTATATTTTCCAGTCGAGGGGTGACTTTGCCTTGAAATTTTCAAGTTTTCTTGCGGGTTTTGTTCCGGAATCCTATTTTTGGTTTTAGGGCATGGTACAAGCTGCATTTTAAGCCCAAAATCAACTCTCTAGCTGCCGTAGTTTTCGAGTTACAGCCATTTGAAAAAGTGCAAGTTTGGACCCTCTAGCTGCCTTCGTTTCCGAGATATTCAAGGTTTTATATTTTCCAGTCGAGGGGTGACTTTGCCTTGAAATTTTCAAGTTTTCTTGCGGGTTTTGTTCCGGAATCCTATTTTTGGTTTTTAGGGCATGGTACAAGCTGCATTTTTAGACCAAAATCAACTCTCTAGCTGCCGTAGTTTTCGAGTTACAGCCATTTGAAAAAGTGCAAGTTTGGACCCTCTAGCTGCCTCCGTTTCCGAGATATTCAAGGTTTTATATTTTCCAGTCGAGGGGTGACTTTGCCTTGAAATTTTCAAGTTTTTTTGCGGGTTTTGTTCCGGAATCCTATTTTTGGTTTTTAGGGCATGGTACAAGCTGCATTTTTAGACCAAAATCAACTCTCTAGCTGCCGTAGTTTTCGAGTTACAGCCATTTGAAAAAGTGCAAGTTTGGACCCTCTAGCTGCCTCCGTTTCCGAGATATTCAAGGTTTTATATTTTCCAGTCGAGGGGTGACTTTGCCTTGAAATTTTCAAGTTTTCTTGCGGGTTTTGTTCCGGAATCCTATTTTTGGTTTTTAGGGCATGGTACAAGCTGCATTTTTAGACCAAAATCAACTCTCTAGCTGCCGTAGTTTTCGAGTTGCAGCCATTTGAAAAAGTGCAAGTTTGGACCCTCTAGCTGCCTCCGTTTCCGAGATATTCAAGGTTTTATATTTTCCAGTCGAGGGGTGACTTTGCTTTGAAATTTTCAAGTTTTCTTGCGGGTTTTGTTCCGGAATCCTATTTTTGGTTTTTAGGGCATGGTACAAGCTGCATTTTAAGACCAAAATCAACTCTCTAGCTGCCGTAGTTTACGAGGTAGGGCCATTTGAAAAAGTGCAAGTTTGGACCCTCTAGCTGCCTCCGTTTCCGAGATATTCAAGGTTTTATATTTTCCAGTCGAGGGGTGACTTTGCCTTGAAATTTTCAAGTTTTCTTGCGGGTTTTGTTCCGGAATCCTGTTTTTGGTTTTTAGGGCATGGTACAAGCTGCATTTTTAGACCAAAATCAACTCTCTAGCTGCCGTAGTTTTCGAGTTACAGCCATTTGAAAAAGTGCAAGTTTGGACCCTCTAGCTGCCTCCGTTTCCGAGATATTCAAGGTTTTATATTTTCCAGTCGAGGGGTGACTTTGCCTTGAAATTTTCAAGTTTTCTTGCGGGTTTTGTTCCGGAATCCTATTTTTGGTTTTTAGGGCATGGTACAAGCTGCATTTTTAGACCAAAATCAACTCTCTAGCTGCCGTAGTTTTCGAGTTACAGCCATTTGAAAAAGTGCAAGTTTGGACCCTCTAGCTGCCTCCGTTTCCGAGATATTCAAGGTTTTATATTTTCCAGTCGAGGGGTGACTTTGCCTTGAAATTTTCAAGTTTTCTTGCGGATTTTGTTCCGGAATCCTATTTTTGGTTTTTAGGGCATGGTACAAGCTGCATTTGAAGACCCAAATCAACTCTCTAGCTGCCGTAGTTTTCGAGTTACAGCCATTTGAAAAAGTGCAAGTTTGGACCCTCTAGCTGCCTCCGTTTCCGAGATATTCAAGGTTTTAAAATATATTTTCCAGTCGAGGGGTGACTTTGCTTTGAAATTTTCAAGTTTTCTTGCGGGTTTTGTTCCGGAATCCTATTTTTGGTTTTTAGGGCATGGTACAAGCTGCATTTTAAGACCAAAATCAACTCTCTAGCTGCCGTAGTTTTCGAAGTAGGGCCATTTGAAAAAGTGCAAGTTTGGACCCTCTAGCTGCCTCCGTTTCCGAGATATTCAAGGTTTTATATTTTCCAGTCGAGGGGTGACTTTGCCTTGAAATTTTCAAGTTTTCTTGCGGGTTTTGTTCCGGAATCCTATTTTTGGTTTTTAGGGCATGGTACAAGACGACTATTGTATAGTTATGTGCTAGTTATGTGCTGGTTATGTGCTGCATTCAAAAGTTTTGTGCTCGTCAATTAAAAAAAATATTGACACTTCAAAATGGGGGGTGTAGAGGAACGTTCCGCTACACCCCCCACTAGATATATTGAACTAACCTTATTCAAACCCATGTCAGAGTTATGTGCTAGTTATGTGCTGGTTATGTGCCGCATTTAAAAGTTTTGTGCTAGTCAATTAAAAAAAATATTAGCAATTCAATGGGGGGGGGGTGTATAAGAACGTTCCGCTCTTTAATTTTGTCTCGGAAAGTTTTTTGCTAGAACTAATAGTTACGGAGTTACAAACAGAGAAATAAAAACAAAAAAACTCTCCCCCCGCGCAAGCTCGCACCCCACCGGCAGAAACTTTTAGTGTAATATCCTCCAGCAACAACAATCGTGCCAAGTTCCGAAATTTCTTGAATTTTTCCTTCGATCACCAAATATTGGCACCCGGTACTTAATTTTTTTTATCATCCGTTTTTATCATACGCAGTATGCCGCCTCATGTACATTTGCCAAAAATGCCCCAAATTTTTTTCATGGACATCCGTTGGCATGCAATCTCATGGATGAAATTAAACCATTGTGGCTTAACGAATCGATGATTAAAAATAAAGAATTAGTTTTTGAAAAAACAAAAATGCATATGAAATACAAATGTGTCATTTCTTATCAGTATATCTGCTAGATCAAATGGTTTGCCCGATAGTGTGCGCTTAATGAAGTGGTTCATAAACTTGGGACAAACGAAATAATCGTAATAAAATAATGTGTGACACTGCACGTTCGGATTATGGGTCGGCTCCAAGCAGCACAAACAATATTTTCATATAAGGTTTCCATTTTGATGGATGCGATAAAAAAACACAATTACTATCTCCAAAGAGATTCTTCGACGACTCTTTGCTATTTTTCACGAATTAAAGATCAACAAAAGCATAAATCGAATACATGGTTGGTAATTTGTTCAAAAATAATTCTACTTTCATATGTTCTTGAATCTGATAGCATAATTGAATCTGTTACCTCAAAAACGACTTAAGTCGTTAAAACCAAACTAAAGCAGACCGACATTTATGTGATTTTTTTGACTTAATGGATTTATTATACGAGCATTATGTTGTGCATATAGTGTGGCTACTTCTAAGCAACCGTTTGCCACAGAAACAATGTATTTGAAATAATTTACTTATATTGTTTTTGAAATGACCTATTCAATCATTAGTTTGAACATAACTGGGGTATATTCGAAATTTATCATTCTTAGAGCCCGCGCAGATTTGTGTTTTATTCAAACCAAAAACCGAATTTTTCTAAGCAAAAATATTAATAAGTTATCCAAATGAAATTATTATTTGATTACTATAAGTTCTTCGTGCAACCAAAAGTGAAACAAAAGTCAATGATTTGCTAAACTTACCACTTACGATTACAAAAGTTATTACTTTCCGATTTTCTCGTTGGTGCAACAAAAATTTGATAAGTGAGTGTTTTTTGCTTTTCAAATATTATTTGAGTACTTTTCGTTTCTCTATTTGGTGCAACAGAAATTTAGCGTAAAATTTGATAAGTTGATAAGTGGTTGGTGCAATAGGGCTTTGGTCTTATGTTTACACATTGCAGTGGAAACACAAAGAAAAGTTAAGTATGCACTTAGATTACTATGCGGAAACGATCTTTCTATACAAATTCCTATGCTTTAAGTTCATGAACTATTGAACGCAGGAATTTATGCGTGCTTTTTTATGATTTTTGATTCTTTCTTTAAGTGTTCAGATACGTTTGCGATCGAGATGGATGGCGCATCCGGTACAACCATGAGTTGTATGAAATGTACGATGAGCTGCAAGTCTCGAAAATCGTCAAACTACAACGACTTCAATGGGCAGGGCATGTACAAAGAATGGACGACGATCGCATGCCTAAGAGAGTAATGAATGCAGAACGAGTCGACGGAGCGAGACTGCGAGGACGACCGAGATCTCGTTGGGAGAGCTCAGTAGGTGTGGACGCCGCGCAGCTGCTGGGCTCCCAAAATTGGAGGACGCGGTCACGTGACCGAGATAATTGGAGGACAATGATCCAGGCGGCCAAGGCCCGACGTCGGGCTGTCGCGCCACGATGATGATGATGATGATGATGATTTAAAAAGAAACCACTAGATGGCCCACCCTGTACTGTTAAACGAGGGTTTTTAACTTTTTTTTATCAAATGAAAGTTTGTGAAAGTTAAGGAGTCTGATATAATTTGGAAAACGTGTGTTAAAGTCAAAGTTTCAAATATCTTATTCGTTGCACTTTCCAATGCCGTTATGACTTAATTTCGATTGGGCTTCCTTATTTTCCCGATTGCTTGTTCTTCCTCTTCTGTTGGTATTCAATTTGCAGCTCTTCTTCGTATGATAACCTTCACTCGGATGAGTTTCCGTCCAGTGAATGAATCTCTTAAAAAGCAAGATCGTCAGATCAGATATTAGGGAGGGTGCAGCGGAACGTTGTTCCACACCCCCCATTTTGAACCGCTAATAATTTTTTTAATTCATGAGCACAAAACTTTTAAATGCGGCACATAACCAGCACATAACTAGCACATAACTCTGACATGGGTTTGAATAAGGTTAGTTCAATATTTCTAGTGGGTGGGTGTAGCGGAACGTTCCTCTACACCCCCCATTTTGAAGTGTCAATATTTTTTTTATTTGACGAGCACAAAACTTTTGAATGCAGCACATAACCAGCACATAACTAGCACATAACTATACAATAGTCGTTTTCGTAGTTTGCGTTAGTGGGGGGTGCAGCGGAACGCACCTCCATTTAACAACCTGGGTTTCTCCGGATGGCAGAATAGAGAACCAGATTGGCCATATAGCCATTTTCAAGACATGGAGGAACTGTCTCTTAGACGTCAGGTCGAAGTGGGTTGCGGGTATTGGCAGCGATCACCAACTTGTTGTAGCAAAAGTGCGTTTACGAATGGCAGCGATCCATCGCCCTCGAAATGCAAGAATCTTGCCACATTTAAATGTGCAAAAGCTTAAAGCTTCATCTATAAGACGTGCTTATTTCACCGCGTTGCACGAAAGAGCTAATGCACCACCACCTTATGAGACTCCTAGAATTGATGATAGATGGAACGTCGCTAAGGACTCATTATACCCTTCACGGATGTGATAGGGTATATTAACTTTGTCATGAAGTCTGCAACGCACAGAAGGAAGCATCTCCGACCATATAAACTACATATATTCTTGGTCAGTATGATGAGACGAGTCGATTAAGCTTTGTCCGTCTGTCCGTCTGTCTGTCTGTCCGTCTGTCCGTCTGTTTCTATGCAAACTAGTCCCGCAGTTTTAACCTTTAACTGGTGACAAGCGGTCTCACAGGCCGCGCGGTGTCAGCGAAACATCATTTCACCCCCTTCCCAGCGCTTCCTTTGTTTCAACGCCTGAGTAGCTTCGACTTTAGTTGCATCCACGCCGTAGAGAAAGACAGTTGCGTCGTATAGTCCCAAATCGGTGAGTTATATCGATGTAAAGTTCGACAACGGTCTCTCAGACCTTACGTCACCACTTACGTAACTTTTTAAAGTAGTTTTGCCATATTGTTTTTTTTTTTCGTATTTTTACAGTTATTATTTACAATGGATAGTCCCGCACCTCCAAAAAAGAAGCGAAGGGAGTCGGGAGTTGCGAATGTAGTGCGAGATACTAGTAAAATGCTTACAAATTCTCAAATTGAAGAATATCTCTCAGGAAGACTCAAGTGGATCGGAAGCCTAAAATGCTCCCGAAAACTTCAAGGATGGGCCAAAAACTCGGAAGACCTGTACCAGTTGTCCTCCTAAGTTAAATCGCAAATCTAATTACCAATGTAACTCGTGTAAAAAAACATGTGTGCTTGCAGTGTGCCAAACAATTATGCCCTGACTGCCAATAAAAATTACCAAAGTTAGACCATTGTCAGTTTTGTAAAATGAAACCTGTGACTAGAGTACTATTTTTTTATTATTGATCAGTACCTTAACTATAAGGGAAAATAGTATTTTTGTTATAATATGTTGATTTATTTTTTTTGTTGGTGATTATTGGTCTCATCTCTAGTTTTTTTTATTTTAGTGACTACATAAATTGTAATCGGAAGTTTTTCATTAAAAATTACATTTCGGGTTTATTTGCTAGTTTTATTTTATCCTTTTATATGTGATTTAACTGTTTTTAAAGACTGCGGCAAACTACCCTTCCCAATTTCTATGCTATAGACCAGATACGGCAGCGGCCTCTCAGACCGTTCCTCACCAGTTACGTTACATTAAAACCATGTCACCAGTCAAAGGTTAAAGCTATCGAGCTGAAATTTTGTACAGAGCCTTCTTTCTATTGCAGGCAGTATATATGTCGGAACCAACGAAATATTTCTAAAGATATCGTTTTTAGATTTCACACTAATCAATAATATCTTTAGCTAAATCACATTCCCAAATTTGGTTGAAATCGGACCACTACGTCATATAGCTGCCATAGGAACGACCGGTCCGAAAATTCGTCTTTGTGAGAAAAGCTTTTTTATTTCGAAAGGTATTGTTTTCAAAATTCACAATAATCAATAGTATTTTTAGTGAAATCATATTTCCGAATTTGGTTGAAATCGAACCACTCTATCATATAGCTGTCATAGGAACGACCGTCTCAAAAGCAAGTTTTTGTCCGAAAAACTTTTTTTATTTCTGAAGATATCTTTACGAAATTGCATATTATTCAATCGTATTGACTGCTAAGCCACGTTCCTAAATTTGGTTGAAATTGGCCCACTATTTCATATACCTCTTACAGGAACAGTGAAATCGGAACATGTTTTACTACTAATTTTAAAAAGGCAATTGTACCACAAAAAACATCGGACGCGTGAAGGGTATCATACCTTCGGCAAGCTAGCCGAATGCTAGTTTATTTATTATTTTGTCACCTATGTATATTGTTTTTGGTTGCAATTAACGACGTACTCTGCAGTGCGCTTCATGAACACCAGAGCAAAGGTATCAGATGGAACCTGTTTGAATACCTTCAACACCTGGATGACGCTGACGATATTTGTCTTCTCTTAAATATATCGGATCATCTATGTAGTTCAAATGACGGATGCCCTGCACCGCGATCAATGCTGCCAAAACTAAGTACTTGAGCTTGAATCCAGGAAAACAGAGCAGAATTTGTGTTTCGGGGCAGGTAGTCGAGAAAGTTGACAACTTCTGCTATCTCGGAAGCGTAGTTACAGCAGATGGTGGAGCGGATGCCGATGTACAGTTCCGCATCAATATACTGTTGCGTGTACGGAGTGGGTATCTTTTACGACCCACACTGTACTAAGTTTCATCATAATCTCGAATGATCGATGACAAGTACAAATTGAATGGACACTAGACGATTCTCGAGCCGTCTGTAGTCTACAACCTTCTCCAAACAGAACCATTGATAATGAAGCGGATTCTCGAACCTTCGTTAAGTAGTGGAGACCCGAATATCTCGAAAAATCTAGAGTCCTCGCTAATTGACGAATGCATGGATTTCCAACTATAAAAGGCAGGTGTCACCGGGGACGATAAGTAGTTCTCAGCGAAAGCTCATTGGTGTCAGATATCCGCCGGAAGCGAATAGTTAGCCGTAAATTGTCGGTTACGCGTGTATATAGTTAGTTCGTTTTGTAAATAAAGTGTGTGTGTTTTTCAATCAAGTGTTTCATTATTCAGCACAAGAATATCTAACGAACCTGGTTTCGTTTTGGTTTCGCTCAGCAGAGGAAACATTACAATACTTTTTCAGCTCAACTCCTTTCTGGCAAGACAACATCTCCAGACGCACCAAACTCCGCATCTTCGAAACCAACGTAAAATCCGTGCTTCTATATGGCTGTTCAACTTGGAAGGTGACCAATGAGATAACAACTAAGCTGCAAACTTTCGTGAGCCAATATCTGCGGCACATTCTTCACATTCCCTGGCCGCAGGTCATTTCTAATGACGACCTTCCTATAACTCGCCAGGATAGGATAACCACTTCGATCAAAAGAAGAAAGTGGCAATGGATAGGTCACACCCTTTGCAAAGGGCCGAACAACATTGCTCAGCAGGCCCTCTATTGGAATGCAGAAGGAGAAACCGAAAGACGCCGTGTTAGATGACCGAGAAACAAGTGGAGAAAGTCAGTTGAAAGCGAGCGTGCCTCTACAGGAAAATCGTGGAGAAAACTAAAGGCGATTGCGAAGAACAGGACAAGGCGGAAAGTAGGCTCGGTTAATGCATAGGACATTAACCCCACAAGGGGTTAACAGGAACCAGAGAGAGAGAGTGGGTTAACCCTAACCAATTGTGCTGCAGTCAAGTATCTGCAAATGATTTTACTTCTATCAAATTTCTACCACCTTTGTTGTTGTCTGCCAGCACTTCAGCAACACCCGAATGGTCTGCCTTCCAATTTTTCGTTATGAGTAGGCCAGGAACTACTTCCATGGAAAAGACGAGCCATTTGCAAAAGACTTGTCTTGCCTCGATTTTTTACCACTTAAACGACAAACTTTGTATGTATGTACCTGTTAGCCACACGCTCCGGTAGGCAGAAAAACTTTTTCTTGTATATCTAATCAAATACTCATCATCATCATCATCGTGGCGCGACAGCCCAACGTCGGGCCTTCGCCGCCTGGATCGTTGTCATCTAATTTTCTCGGTCACGTAACCGGGTCCTCCAATTTTGGAAACCCAGTAGCTGCGCGGCGTCCACACCTACTGAGCTCTCCCAACGAGATCTCGGTCGTCTTCGAAGTCTCGCTCCGTCAACTCGTTTTGCATTCATCACTCTCTTTGGCGTGCGATCATCATCCATTCGTTCGACATGCCCTGCCCATTGAAGTCGTTGTAGTTTGACGATTTTCGAGACTTCCAGCTCATTGTACAGTTCATACATCATGGTTGTACCGGATGCGTCATCTATCTCGATCGCAAACAGCCCCGAAAATTCGCCGCAGAACCTTACGTTCAAATGTGTCTAGCATGTTTCCGAATGCTTGAGTGAGGGTCCATGCTTCACAGCCGTAGCATAGCACTGGTTTTGTACACGCGGAGCTTCGTGTTTCTGTGCCCATGCTTCGATTTCATTATGGGAGGAACCGAACAAAAGTCTTATTAGCTAACTGTATCCATCGCTTGATTTCGTCAGTTTCGTTGGCGTCCCTTGACAAGTTGCAACCCAGGTATATAAAGTTGTTCACGAGCTCGATGTTGAAGTCCCCCACATTGATGCTCGGTTGTGCAGGTGTCCTTGTCGTCGATTGCATCATTATTTTAGTTTTGCCCTCGTTGATATGTAGTTTAAATTATCTTGCAGCGGCATCGAGCGTATGCTGAAGTTCTTCTGCGTCCGCCAATCTTCGGGACATGATGTTGGTGTCGTCGGCGTACACTGCTAATTGTGTCGACTTGATAAGTAGCGTCTTAAAAATAAATAACTGGCGCAACAGTCCAATTTGAACCACGGCCTCGAGATGAGTTAGCATCATCTCATTTTCTAGATCGTGACGGTTTTGTGCAGAGGTATGTGATCAGCAACACGCTCAACCGAGTTATTTACCCCATAATGGCTACTCATTTAACAGCTGAGTGGGCTCATAGTCCGGCACGTAAATCCTCGGAATCGAACCAGCCTAGTGCGTTAAAGGCGAACGTGCTAACCGTTGCGCCATCCGGACTACCTAAGTAGCGTCTTGCTGTTGTCCATATTCATAGCACGAATAGCGTATTCCAGTGCTAGGTTGAAGAGCGTCGGTGCCAGTCCATCGCCCTGTTTCAGCCCAGTGCTTGTTTCAAAGAGATCAGTAAGTCTATTCTGGATCCTGACTTGTGAGACGGGGTTGGTCATCGTCATCTTTGTCAGTCGCATTAATTTTGCCGGTATACGAAATTGCAGCATGATGTTGTACAGTACTCCACGATCGACACTGTCGTATACCTGCTTGAAGTCGACAAAGATTTGGTATACGTTTACGTTGTATTCACAGCACTTCTGGAGTATCAGTTTGACTGTAAAGAGCTGATCGGTTGTGGAGCGACCAGGTCTGAAACCGCTTTGATTGATATTCGTCAATGATTCGTTCTGTGTACGGTTTTATTCTATTTTTCAGAATTTTGGTCAAAATTTTATAGGACGTACAAACTAATGATATGCTCCTGTAATTCTCACACCGCAGTTTATCTCCTTTTTGTGGATTGGACAGATGATGCTTCTGTGCCAATCGTCTGGGATCTCCTTGTCCTCCCATACTCGCAGGAGTAATTGATGTATGGCACTAGCACCATCCACCGAATTTTAGCAGTTCATCTGGAATCTCGTCAGCGCCTGGCGCTTTATTTCATTTTAGTGAGCGCAACGCGAGATCAACTTCCTCTACTGTCGGGGGTTGAATGGGTGAGCCTAGATCAACAATATGGTCGAGAGCTTCTTGTGTGGGGATGTTAGATGGTAGGTTCAGAAGCTCTTCAAAAAAAGAGGCCTATCGTTTGCTAATGCCATCGGTGTGGCTGATGATGTTTCCATCTTTGTCCTTACAAAGGCTAGTCCTGGGCCGGTAGCCATTCTTGATTGTATTTACTAGTTTGCACGCTTGTCTGGTGTTCCTATTAGCTAAGTTTTCGTTGTTTATATTCAGCAACTACTCGTCGAAGTATTTACGTTTCTTACGTCTAATTATTCTGTTCGATATTCGCCGTAGCTCGTCATATTTGATCTCTTTTGGCTCTGGTTCCTCGTTGAATCCATTGTCCTTAGGCTTCGTTTTTCGAGTCAAGTGAATTTTTGCATTTTTCGTCGAACCAGTCATTTCGTTCGCGCTCGCCGGGCTTTATATCGCACGACCTTCTCTGCGACATCCCTGATGCTACCCTTGAGTTCTTCCCAGAACCCATGGACGCCTATGTTGCTGATGTTGTGTAGCATAGGCGATAGTCTTTCCTCAAGGGCGGTAGTATACGCCACCGCCGTATCATCGCTCAGAAGCTTATCAACCGCAAATATTTCGGAAGGGGGGATTCTCGATTGGTGCACTGAGGAAATTCTAATACATCTGTAGGTCCACTTCACCAAATGTTGATCTGAGTCGCAGTTTACACCTCGATACGAGCGGACATCCATCACACTTGACGCCCATCTCCTGCAAACAAGGACGTGATCAATTTGGTTGACGGTATGTGCGTCTATAGACTTCCAGGTCTGCTTGTGAATGCGTCGATGCGGGAAACACGTACTTACGATTAGATTCCTGCTGCAGGCAAAGTCGATAATTCGCTGGCCGCTGTCGTTACATTTTTCATGGAGACTGTGGCCTCCAGTTGTCCCCCGGTGCCAACTTTCATTTCCGACTTTCGCGTTAAAGTCTCCCAGCAGCAATTTGACGTCGGTTGTTGGAAATGAGTCGAAGGGAGTCTCAAGGCGTGTGTAGAACTCGTATTTTACTGCGTCTTCTTTAACTTCGGTGGGGGCATGTACATTGATGAGCCAAAGATAGAAGAATCGAGTCTTAATGCGGATCGCACATATGTAGAAGTCCATTTATGGGTTTGGTGTCAGTAATGTGCGGCTTGAGGTGATTGTTTACTATAAATGCTATTCCATACTCCTTGCGGCCCGATAGTTTGCCACTTGTAAAAATTGTGTGAGATTTCTCGTCGTTTGCGTTGTCGTCGTTGTTGATCCGCCCAATCCGAGGCTTTAATTTTTTGACATGGAATGATTTTTACAAGGACGAGTTGTCAGTACATCGCTTAACCCCATTCAGGGGATGGCCTCGGAAGATAGCTGCTTCAGATGGTTTAATAAACGTGCTGGAGTTCACACAACTATGTTGCGGGTCCAATTACGCAAGTCGTTCCATCCTACTTAACCCGAGACGCTTGGGTGTTGGTCGGCCATTCAGGCTTCAGCTATCTGCCTTTTTCCAAACTGTCTTATCGCTAAGACTTGGCCGTCAGCGGTTTAAAACACTGACGTTACCAGGAGGCGCCCATATGGAGGACAATGGTAAATGTCATAATATTTTATAAAATATGTTTATTAAGTAGAATACAATAAAAAAAACATAATGAGGTTTAATATGGATTCAAACGCTACATTTTGTGTCAATTAATCGTTTATTAATGAAAAAGAAAAATTATAAATTTACATCTAAACATTGATTAACAAAATGTAATAACATGATAAAATATCGCAATAATTCCTAGAAACTAGACATGCAAACAATGTAATAGGCGATGTATAGCCGATATATTTTGTAATAGTCAAAATAAAGGAATAAAATACAAATGAAGTAAAATTCTTTCGCAATAATGGAAAAAAATCGAAAGTACATGTTTTATAAAAAAATGATATATCGTGTAGAATCCGTTCTTTTAATCGTTGTTCAGTTTCGTTTATGAATATTAAATTCCATGATAAAATATATAAATCCAGTCAAGTTCCGTTACAATAAATATCAACATATGATAAAAGTATGTATAATATAATGTCTACATAAAAATCAAGAATATACATACCACACAACAATTTTAAAGAAAAACACGGTGTTAAGCTATAGTTGCAAAAATTCAACCAAATTATTAAGCTCATGTATGTATAATGCAGGAAAAAAAAGAATCAAAATCGATGAGAAGTCTACATATATGTAAATAAGTCAAATAGTAATCGACAGTTTACTGATCGACCAATAATGGATTATTTTTTAGGAATATATATCCCCATCCTTATCAAATTGCCGCAAACATGAAATCGACCATAAATGCTAACAGAATAGCAAATTTGTTTTTCGTTAAGCTACATTTAAAATAACTCCCAGGCTTTTGTTTTTCAAATCAAAAAGTTTCGTAAACAATTATGATGAACGTAGATAAATGTTAAGCATTTTTTTAGACTTGTCCTCCTCTTTATAATTAAATTAATAAGATAATTACTTAATGCTAATAGCAATTCGATGTTGCGCCTTGCATACATGTCTATAATATATTTCTATTGAAGTGAGAAATAATTATAGATCGGATTGGCCAGGACCTGTAAAGTAAACAGAAATTCATTAAGAAAAAATTTAAATTAGCAGATAATTGAAAAATAGATAGTTGTATTTATCAGGCTAAATGAAGTGATGAGTTTATTTGAAGGGGACTTCCAAACGAGAAAACTATTTAAAATCCATGCAATCTTTCACAAAAATTAAAGTTCAATATACGTACATAGTATGGAAGAGATTATGTAAAAAAATTGACACTCATTTTTAACTTGGTAAATAGTAGTAATAGTTGAATAATTTAGAAATTCAAAAACTACATGCCAATTATGGATTTTAACATTCCTAATTATTCATTAAATATTTACATAAAACCATTTTTTTAATATGGTAACCGTAAAAAATACACATTTTTAAGAGGAAACTTCACCTTCGTTAGTTAATTTGCAAATAATAGAAATGTCAAAAAATACTCATAACGTAGAAAAAAATTACATATAAATAAATGATAAAACAAATCCTCAACAGCAAACTTATATCAGTTATTTTGATTGAGTTGAAATTATTAAGGGAAGGATTATTGTTAAAAATATTTATTTATATTCGTCCTTGATCAATTTTAACATTAACCTTGTGTTGAAATTGAGAATAGTATTTAGATAATATCATGTAATATAAATAAGGACAAAATTGTTAAGTAAAGCGACAAAGGTGGAGTTTACTCCATTGTCTCGATTCATGTCTCATGTTTCATTATCTTACACGTAGAGTACGAAAAAAATAATAATTGGAAAAATCTATAAATATAAAATGGACAGTACAGTCTCGATAGTGATCACCACTCAACAATATTTTAATAAAAAAATGTCGCTTTTGATATATCATATTAACATTTTCACTTCAATTCACTTCAATTTAAGTCTCCCATCGAGATTGTTCTGAAGATTCACTGTATAAATGTAACACTATCAGCAAATTATAAATAAAATATTAATTGCAAGGTGTCGTGGTAAATTTAGTTGTTACTGATCTTTAAATAAATAGTGATATGCTTCCCTTCCTCAGGTTCAGAGTACTTCATTTCATTTTTATGCTTGCGGCAAAATACATATATTTGAAAAAAAAAAATATGAGCAGTACAGTCGCGATAAATTAAACCCTCTATAATTTCAACGTAACATTGAACACTACATAATTGGAATTTAGAACAGAGTTCCTATGAAAAATAGCAATCATATATTTAAGAGTATATATTTTCAATCGTTCTGTAGTTGTGTGATTCTAGTTTTTACTCAATCCCACATAAAACCAGACCGAAGCTTATATATATGTTATACCCTAGACTTGTACAGATCTAGTGGTGATGCAAAATGTACCAATTGGAACTACCATATGCATTAAAAATGAGTTTCCTAAATGGCCATTCAGGAGGATCTTGACCATTCTCAAAATCAATTAACTAACCCATTCTACAAATATTTGTCGAATTTTTCATGTCGCTAGCTTCAATCTATCGAAAATTATTGCTTATTTGAAGTCTCACTTGTAAGGGAGGTAGAGGTTTCTTTTGTCGAATCTTGCGCATTTTTAATAACAACCAACTAGATCCCAGTACAAACATTTGACCAAAATTTCAAGTCACTAGCTTCAATTTATCAAAAGTTATCGCTTATTTGCAGTTTCATCTGTAGGGGAGGTAGGGATTCCTTGGGTCGGATTTTGCCCATCATTGCCACCAACCAATAAGATCATGCTGCAAACATTCAAACAAAATTTCATGTCTCTAGTTTCATTCTATCGAAAGTTATAGCTTATTTGAAGCTTCATTTGTAGGGGAAGTAGGGATTTTATTGGTTGGATTTTAAGTATTTTCAATATCAGCCAGCTGAATCCTACTAAAAACATTTGACCAAAATTTCGCTAGCTTTATTTTATCGTAAGTTATCGCTTGTTATACCCTTCATGGATGTGGTAGGGTATATTAACTTTATCATGAAGTTTGCAACGCACAGAAGGAAGCATCTACGACCATATTCTTGATCAGGGCCGTCGAGAGAAAATTCGGGCCCGGGACTCAACTTTTATAGGGCCCCATAATACGATATAATAATGATGGAAGTTAATGTATGCATTTTTTTCGTGTCTTCCAGGGAACTATCACTTTGATACGAGGTAAAACTTTTTACGATGAGCGTTTGTCGAGTTACGATTGATTCCCTTCTCGTGTCGGGCCTCCCATCCTTTCTTTCATCTCCCTCCTGAACTTCCGTAAACATTTTTCAGGTCGGCACCCAGTATTTTCCTACCCTCCTACACCTACATACATCTCCTGAAGATGAATCAAAAGAAAAGCCGCCGTTCGCGAGTTTCGCATACTCTACTTTTCATATATGTTTGCCTATAGGATTGTGAGGCTATTTTAGTGTGTTAGGAGATATTTAAGACGTCCAGCTTAATCGCTTGTTGTTCTTTTCCTTCCCCTGCCAGGATAACGACAACAATTTCCAGCCGGCACCCTGCACTGTCCCAGTCTATGTATGAAATGTGAAATATTGGGGGTCCCCCCAAAAAACATGGGCCCGGGGCGATTCGCCCCTTCCGCATCCCCCCCCCCCCCCCCCCCCACTCGACGGCCCTGTTCTTGGTCAGTATGATGAGATGAGTCGATTAAGCGTTGTCCGTCTGTCTGTCCGGTTCTATGCAAACTAGTCAGGTCCAAAAATTCGTCTTTGCGAGAAAAACTTTTTTATTTCTAAAGATATCTTTTTCAAATTTCACACTAATCAACATTATCTTTAGCTAAATCATATTCCCAATGAGACTAAGTATGAGACTCGACACGGTTTCATAGATACTTTGCGAAAACGCTACGATTTCAGACACCGATACTAGAATCTTTGAGAAGCGGAAAAGTATCACGAATTTTTTCCGATCCCTTCAACGATTCGTAGAGTTTTGACAGTTCGCTCTTGCCAAGTTCTCACTCCATTCGTAAATAACTATTTGCTGGCCTCAAAGTGCGTATAGTGATCGGAAACTCTGTCCTCGCTCGGCATTTTGTTTAGAAATTGTGTTTAAAAGTGTAAATATCCCTTATTAATTGGCGCATGTTTGTGTGAAATATATTGATAGCGGCACGGGAATCGTGTAGTTTCCCGGAGAAATCACAAATCGGAGAAGGGGTAATTGATAAGTAAAGAAATCACGATACTTTTAAGAACGCACCCAATGTTGCTATTTAATAGCGACAACATGAAACATAAACAAAATTTTAATCCGTTCAGTTCAGATTCGCGCAGTCCAGTCCGGATCTGGCTCGTGGATTTTGGGCGAGTCGAATATTCAAATTGGATCGCGGAGCCATAAACTTGAACCCCACACGCTATGGATTTTGCTTTCAACTGGGATCAATTTGGGTTTTGAACCCAAGTGTGTGTTCACCTTAAGACGTGAACTTTCTTAGCTAGGGCTATTGGGTCGTTATGTTCGTGGACCCATTATCAGTCAATTTTTTTAAGTGCAAGAGATACGTTAATTGTTATTTCCTGGAAGAATAGATCCGTTTATTGTGAGCATACTACTATTTGCCCTAAACCCCCAGTTTGTCATAATGCGTCAAAAATGCCAATGTGGCTTAGTCGACGCTTCGTTGGCATAAACTGGTTTCGGGCGGTGCATGTTGCTAGCATGTACCTCCTGCCCATTTAGTCGTGGCTTATTGTTACGCCTCACGCCACAAGAAAACACAAACATCCATGTCCGCGACATGGACCCGACTCGAACCCGTAATTGACCGGTAACATGAGATATAAGACTGACGCGTCAACGCACCGAGCTACTGACCGCCTTAGTTCACAAAAAGTAGACAACAAGTCAATCCAACAGTCAATCAAAAACATACGAATTTTTTTTTGGCCGGCCAACCAAAATTGGAACAGAACAATCAACTCCAGAATAACGGGAGAACTCTGGAACTCACACAACACTAAGGGGCTAATGGTAAATGTGCAATGCTAGTTGGCTTATTAACGGGTCACTACCTAATAGGAGAGCATACATACAGACTGGGACTGATCACAGACAGCCACTGCAGAAATTGTACTATAAGCTGCCAAATACCAAGGAAACTTTGGATCACCTTTTGTGCGAATGCCCGGCACTCGTAAGGACAAGAAATATATGTCTTGGAGCCTACAAGCCGTAACCTTCAAGCGATTGCAAACCTTACTATAATGAATCTTCTAAGATTCGCAAGCGCGACAACAACCTTCGAGCTCAACAAGGACTTGCTGCTAACGACTGAGAAAATATTAAATTCAAATGTCGTACTTGATGCTGTTCAAAGAATCAAATATACAATACAATATATCTGCATTACTTTTTTCTTAATTAAATTTCTAAAAAGCAAGTTACTCTGCCCCACCCCGCACAAGTACTCTTATCCTATTTTTATCACCATATCCGATAGGACATTAAGTCCTTTCTGACCAGAATAAGATATCTTCATCTTTTTAATTATTGAAAAGTTAATGCTCGATCCGATAATTTTCATGCCAAAGTTTCAACTGGCGTGGTTTTAATTAATAATCAGACCGAAGCTTCGTTTCAGCCTGGAGTCCGAAGCGGTGGCTTCATTCTATCAAAAGTTATCGATTATTTCGAACTTCATTTGTAGGGAAGATGGGGGTTCCTTGGGTCGGATCATGCCCATTTTCAATAACGACTAACTAGATCTTACCAAATTTTCAACCAGGTAGTGTCATTCTATCGAAAGTTATCGTAATTAAAGGAATATTGAATTTTTTTGAAATTTGTAGAGGAGGTAGGCGTTCATTTGATCTGATTATGCCCAACTTACTAACACTCAACCAGCTTCTCATCTCAGGGTTACATGCCAAAAGTCAGGCATCTACGTTAATTAGTTCAAGAGTTATAGACAAAAAACCTAAGAAGTAAGGTACAAGTAGTATGGGGCTCTTTGTAAAAAAATTACCGTTAGTTTTCAACTGATCGATTTATTTTTTCCAGGAGAGTATAAGATCACCCTCACGAGCAATCTACCAAAGCTAGAGCTTGTCATGTTTATTTAATCGGGAGTTATAAATACATTTAATTATTATACATATGTAAGGGAGGCGGGCGTTCTCTTGGCCTGATCATACCCATTTTCAATACCAACCAACTAGATCATACTGTCAAAATTTGACTAAAATTTCAAGGCTCTAGCTTCATTCTATCGAAAGTTATCGTGCAAACGGACAGACATGGCTAAATCGAATCAGGAGGTGACCCTGATCATTTATATATAAACATTGCTATACCTCCGGAGCCTCCTTTAAGGTGTTACATATTTTCGTCTCGACAAAAACAAGATACCCTAAACTATAAGTCTACGGTATAAAAACGAAATACAGTTAAGGTTCTGATGCAGGGGAGGCGTATACGCGATCGCCTGCCGGGCCCGTCGTTAGTTAACAAGTTACACGTTGTCGTAAGCCCGTTTGCTGTTTATATGGGACGGATATCGTAGATTTGACGGGCCCGACGGGTTTACGCGTCTCGTGTACTAGAACCTTTATTCAGACTAATCTTACTACTTAATTTGGAATTATATGATGCAAAGATACATTACCACTCAATGAATGACCACTCATGGGTATATCATTGACGAATTCATTCGGCCGTACTTGATGAGATACTCGATGAAAGTCATTGACTAGAATAAAGTTGTGGATTACCGAACAAAAATTGATGACGCTTGGAAATTTGCTTGGATTTAAGGCTCAGTGCAAACATGACATAAAAGGCCCCAATGTGAGGAATTAAGAGTTGATGGTTCGAAATAAAGTTGAACGCCACGTTGGAAGAAAAACGGGGATGAGGACTCGCCGTAAAGACCAAAGGACACTGAAGGTACAGATAATCTTCTCCAAATACCACAGATAGTGGGTTATGGCAGACCAGCTCAATGATCGGAAGTAGGCCGAGAAGTATTAGTAGAATAACAGCGCAAATACACGTCATTGGTGATTGGCGTCGTAACCCACGGAGGGCTAGTCAATACTATAAGCTCATAAGCAGTCATGATGAGAGTCTTATTAGGAGCCATTTACAAATTGCTTTCTGCGTACCGACTATATTCGTATATGGTTAGTCAAGCTTCTTGCTGGGAAGTCTCTACACAATTTTGTGAAATAATTTTGAATTTTGTGAATTGATCTACCTTTACTATCTGCTCCTACGGCAGCACCGAAGCGACCCGTTCATCAACAACAGCCAAGAGCTGCCGAGCCCCCTACGACCCAGAATGCGTTGCTACGACAACAACAACCTTTACTATCCACTGCTAAAAACAAATCAATGAAAATCAGTAGAACCTGTTGGTATTTTTAGTCTTTTTTGAAATTTCATGAGCGACCCAATAGGCCAAACCGTCCCGCACCGGGCCAAATCATAATCAGTTGGCGTATTTTCAAGGTATACTATAGCTGGCTTGCTGACTACCTAACTACTACCAAACAAATTTAAGCACATGACAACGCCGGTGTCATTTTTTAACTGTCAATATTATGTTTGTTAATTGCCTTGACTCCTCCAGGGGCATGGGCGCGTCAACATCTTTACCATTTCTATGCCTTGTTGACGTTTCGATAGCATATCTACTTTTCGGAAGTGCATGCTAGCAGCACCTGCTATCCGCACCGTCTTTATACTAACAAGCTCGGAGCACTGTGAGAGTTCTATTAGTACCCACAGGCAGTTTTTGATCGCGCCGAGATTTGAACTCCAAGCTCTAGACTAGTAGCGTAGAGCGGTGACCGAACGACCACGGCCACCGAGCGCAACGCTGAGTATAGTAATCGGAGAAATATTTGTAGTGAATAAAATTACATTTGTCTCATCATTTTGTGCCCATCCGAAAATCAGCAAAAAGTTTTTATTTAACAAATTCTCAACTGTTGGCCAACCGTTGTGTATTATGAACGTTGCCAATATTATTTGAAAAATGCACACGTCATATTTGACGACACCTCAACCTCACAGATAGTTCAAACATTTCCACTTTGGATTCATTTGCCTTAAACTATAGGTTATAGATTGAGCTGTTGAAAATAACTCCCTAATTCCAAAATATCCTAATCATTTCCTTAGGACGTCTATTTTACCATCTTTTGAATTATAAGTTTATCAATTGCATGCATACATAATAAAAATACTAAATGAGCTCGAAATCAGCTAATTTCAAGTCGAATTGTTATTTACAAAACGATCAAGAAATGAAGTCAAAGTACGAAGCTTTGCCGCAAAGCACTTGGATTATCTTCAATTTTTGTTTTTGTAATATTTAGAGAAATCTGGATGTATGGTGTCTGGATGGATAACATTAAATATGTAATGAAACAGAAATATATGAAAATGATTCAACAAAAAAATGATTCATGTATACAAAAAAATAAACAGCGTCACAAAAAAAACTTAATATCTCACAAAATGTCCTTATGGAAAAATGACACATTTATAAATCAAAAATATCACAAAAATTTTATAGAAAGAAACAAATAAAATTATTTACGTTGTTCTATCATCAGACCAATTTCTAATAGATACCTTTTTAAATTTGCAACATTTTTTGGGAGGGTTTTCTTTGAAATGACTCTTCTGATTCTTCATTACAATTTGTTTTGGTTTTCTGTCATTTAGTTTTCATTCTTTTGCGGTATTTGCTTCATTTCTTACTAAGGATTTCGTTTCAAAATTCGTTACCAAATAGTGGGGGCCAAGATTGGGAAACGGGACTTTTGGAACATGACACTAACTTGAATGGCAGTTATAGCAATTAAATGCATTAAATTTGACTGCATCAAACATGATTATTTGCCTCCTTTCTCGATTAAATTGTACAACAAAAAGTTGCTTTCTATCACAATGCTCATAGGCGGCCGATTAAGAAAATAATGCTTTCCAATGGCAGTGATTACTTCAGCGATATAATCCAAAATGACCTCCATGCATTTGTTTAAATGCATTATTTTCTAGTTATGTGTAATTATATGTGCAACAATAATTCATTGCATCTCTGTACAAAATAATCGTATAAAAATAGTTACTATAAAGTCTACCAATTTATCAAAAATATTCACAAGCGAATAGATTATTCATCACACTCGACCCATTCGTGACAGTGATGTTGCCCGTAAATAGTCACGACTCCTTTCGGGGGTGGCACTGCTGCGAGGCGATCGGTACCTCTCCGGCGACTCTGACTCCCGGCTTTCGGCGACACGGGACAGATCCCGATTTATAGTTTTCGAACTTAAAACGCGAGGACAACGAACATTGCCAAATTGGTTTTGTCCCAATGAAGGTGATTGATTGTTGAGGTTTCTGTACGACTTTGAAGGCATAAGGTCAGATCCATTTGAATCTAAAGATGTTTGCGGTGATCCCGTTCGATTCCATGATTCGTAATAGTCAGCGTACGATTTTTGATATTCGCCTTTCATATCCTGCGGAGTCATAGAAGGGGTTGATTCAATGGAAGTGTTTTCCAATGAATCAATATCCAGACCTTCCTGAAGAACTTTCTTGGCCGCAGCCTGGAGTTTTTCCCAGGGCAGATTGCGCAGATGAGAACTATCTTTCTTAAGAAGCAGGCTTTGTATCAATTCGCTTATCAACTGTTCGCTGACACCGTCAACTTGTCCAGGTGAACATGGCGAATTAGATGTTGATAAATTATCTGCGTCAATACTTTTACTTAATTTCAGTGGTAGTGATAAACGTTCCCGTCTCTGAAGCATGGTCTCAGCTTCTTTTAATGCATCTGGATTTGATCGTCTTGTTATCGACACGTTGTGCACGATTTTCTTTTTCGGTCTTAAGACCACAGCAGAAGGTTTGTCGTCATCATCGGTTCGCTTGTCCTCATCAACAGTGGACTCGTCCTGGAGTAATTTGAATAGTCTGGAGTGTGTCGCGGCACGTTGATACCGAGACATCTTCTTCAATTCTGTAAAGCATTCGGGATCTGTATCCGTTTCGGAGACGGGTTTACTCATATCAGATGTCACGCCGGAATCTGTCTCATCCAGTTCAGATTCAGATCGCTGAAGAGAGCTATTCCTACTGAGAATCTCTTTCTTCACCGACGTGCTTCGTTTCGCTATTTCAACGACTGGTTTTGGTGTTTTCGCTCTTTCAAAAGGTATTTCCTTGGAAGCTTCAAATGCAGCTATGCGATCACGTACCGATACTTTAGCGTTATCGTCTTGACGGTTTGGGGCAGCATTCAATGTTTCATCGCATTTGCGCTTCGTCTCTTCAAGAACGAAAGATAAAGATTCTTCAAGAGGAGTAAACGATTTACGATGATTCCAGGGCTCCACATCTCTGACTATATCCGTCAGGGGAACTGCAACGTTGGCCTCCTCTTCGCTGGAAGAGCTCGTGCTTTCGCTAGTGGATGTATCAGTTTCGTTGTCGTCGTCTTCGTTTTCATCATTCTGTCTTCTCCATTCTTCCTGCTTGAGATTATCAAACATTTTTGTAATATTATCCTCCCCTTTCCGATTTGAGTATATCTGAGAATTCTCATCATTCTCCAGCACTTCTCGTTCCTCGGTAGCTCGCTTTATAGCGTTATTATTCCACACTCGGAGTTTACGCAAAGCGTCAAACATTTCATTAGCGCTTCCAAGGACGCCATCGTCAGATTGACTAGAGTTATGTATGGAACAATCAATTTTCGTTTTTTCAGTTACTTCCAATTTTCCATTATCCGACTCTGCGTCTTCATCTTCTTCTTCGGAAGATTCTTCTTCGAATTCTTCATCGTCATCCTCTTCTATAATTGTTTCTGGAATACAATCGACCAGCGTACTCTCGTCTCGTTTGGTCTCGTCCTCCCCTTCCTCATCGTCATCACTCTTACCACCTTCGTGCTCATCCCAGTTGGACTTCATTGCATAAACGTCATTAGTGACATCATCGTTCAATGTCTGTGCCATGAATTTATTCCTCTTCATTGGAAGAGATACTGATATCGATACTGACTCTGAATCAGAATCGTCCCAATCTTTTGCAGAAGTTTCTCGATCCACAGATGGGGTCTTGCTGAGAAGACCACTGCGATCCATTGAGTTGCTTCTAGATGCGAGACTAAATGTGACACAGACATCGTTTTGGCGTCTATCTTCATCATCCTTTGCCTCATCCCCCCAATCGAAATCATTGTTATCGTCGATGGTTTTCAAGGAAGAGCGTCGACTATCTTGAATTTCACTGTCACCAACCACAACCGTTGTTATATTTTCATCATTTGAAGTGCGACTGAATGAAAGACGCAAAGGCAACCTTACAGTAACCGAATTTTCCGCATCGTCGTCATCCATGCTATCGCCGTCGGCTTCAGTATCTGTCTTATTTTCATCGTCCTCCTCTTCCACTTCCTCGTCGTCCTGATCGTCATTTGCTATAGTTGTCGAACAATCGCTTATCGTTGAAGACGTACTATTAATGCTCTCCGTTCTTCGTTTCTCACGCTTTTCAACTGCTTCGCTAACACTCTCTTCATAAATTACACTGAGTTGATTTTGTATTTCAATACCATTGAAGTCTTCCGATAGTTCATTTGCTTCATCATCCTCATCTTCACTGCCGCTATCGACAATGCATCCGCCCAAATGATCATTGTCGTATCCATTCAACGGCACGTCATCATCGTCATTCCACTCAGAAATAACAAATCCCCCTGTTGCTTCTTCGTCGTCATCTTGAACATCAGGTGATTTCATGGGCTGATTGATTTCATTCAAATCAGCCTTTCGGCTAGAATCTTGATCTTCGTCTTCGTCATCATCCTCGTCCTCGTACACTTTGATATTTGTCACTGATTTTATGGCATGTAGGCCTTCTCCACTACTCGTCATTTTTTCCTTCAAGACCTCTTCCGAGGACGACGAAGACGTGAAGAGTTCATCTGACTCATCTTCGGAACAATTCTCGGATTTTCTAGAATTGTACGACAGTAGATCATTCGAAATTGCCATAACCTTGATATCATCCATTTCGGGTGGAGTTTTACAATCACTGCTATCTGTTGTATTCTCGATATCTGGACTAATCAACTGGCTCAATCTTCTGGACAATATTTCTAGAGGTGACTCCTCTTTCTTATCAGCAACTTCTATGTCATCATCTGTCGGCTTTTGCCAATCCGCTTCATCTTTTTTCACGGCGCATTTCGCATTGTTGTGATCCTCGTCATCAGGAGAAGCAGTTATAACAATATCGGGTGTGCCTTCGGCCGGTTTAACGTCCTGCTCATCAGCTAAACCATTTCCATAGTCTCCGTATCCTTCAGGATCGTACTGTGGATAATAATAGCTATACGGTTGATAGAAAGGATATTGATTTTGGGACTGCCAATCAGTGTCATTCGAATTGGATAAGGGAGCGGTTGGTGGATATGGATTGGGATACTCGTTACAAGGATAATAACTATTCTGATCATTTTCAACAACCAGCGAGTCTTCCATTTCGACTACAAGAAAAGAAAAGTGAAAATGAGAAATAAAAATCGAACTGTTGCAGATAACGACGATTTTGACAAAACGTGATTGTATTTAATAATCATGATCAATGGATGCAAACTGTTGTGTATTGTGTCACAAAGCAACTAGTTGTGGACTTAATTATTATAATCGATCACGAAAAATCAACTGTGTGTTAAGGACGTTAATAACACTTTTCATTAAAAAATATTTGGCACTTGTTAATTTTATCACTATCATTTATGTATATGTATATCGGTGCATATAAGCCATACACATCTTCTGATAATATTTGGTTCAGCTTCGCTTTGGATCAGCATCTGGAGATTAGTTGCGATCGTTCTCATTCATTTCAAAATTAGAGAATAGAAATTTCAACTCGTTCATGAACGAGTTTTGAGATGCTTATGGAACATCCTTCTTAGGAATTAATTATTATCACGAAAGTTCACTGAGACTGTGTCACAGGGTGGCGAATCGCAGCAGTCTATTGTATTGGTTGAAGAATCTGTTCGATTCCCTTAGTATAGGGTTTTCCAATAGGGGTGCTCAAACTATGACAGTGTATAGCGGTCATATTGTCGAAGCTACAGCTGTTGTTATTAGTGTTCTACAAAGCATATAAAACAAGCAAAATTGTCGCATTTAGGGAGATAACAATTCACACGAGACCCATCAGTTGCAGATCCATCCAAGAAAATGCTACCACAACTGTCACCGGCGAGGGGTATAGGTCAATGATAACGAATTCTAGCGACCTAGATTGGAGGATAAGGATCTCAACGTGGTTCCAACACGATGGCATTACGTAATACAGCGCATACACAACAAATTCGATGGCAGGACTATCAGCGTTTCGTCAACGTCAACTGGTCATGGATATCATGTGATTTATCGCCATTAGACTTTTTCGGGGGGCGACCGGTAGCGCAGTGTGTTGAGGCATCAGTCTCATGTTTGACTACCGGCGTTTCGGGTTCGAATCCCGTCCACGACGACGTTCGTGGCCATGGATGTGCAGGAGGTGCATGCTGGCAACTGCATTCTCTGAAACCAATTTATGCCAACGAAACGTCAACTGGGCCACATGGAACAGTTGACGCGCTATGCCCCACAAGGGGTTAGGGCAATTGAGTAGTAGTATGTTAAATTACAAGTCTATGTTAATAATCCGCAGACAAATGATGCCTTGAAAGTCAACATAATACAACATAATGCCATCAATGATTTCGAGCCCGAATTATGCGGTCGAGTAATTGAAAATTGGACCTATCGCATATGCCCACCGAAGTGGCGGCGCGGCAGCCATTTGGCTGATATTATTATGTATACTATAATATATTTGATGCGTAATGAAAGCTTAAATTCAAATTTGCACCACCTGAAAAAATTTATAACAGTACTTGTGAGGTGTTTTGTGTTGTTTTAGTTTTTGGCTTCTATCTTAGCCCACGTGAGTTGCATCAAAAGTAAAATATCTAATTATTTGTCATCAAATTGTCTTCAACTTTTGTTTACAAACTGTTTAGTTTAAACTAATACGTTAAATGTTACAATGCGCCAAAGTTGAAAATAACGATTTTTGAAGCAGTTTTTCGCAAATAAGGCGATAACGGTGCTTTTTAGCCAATTATGATACCAATGAGATTATAGTTCATTCAATTTCCTACAATCCCAAAAAAAAAAAGAATTAAGTCGTTGCGATCATCCAACCCCGATACATTGTATCTTCGAGAGAAGGTCAGCAATCCGAGGTGATCATGAATTCTCTTTCCCGCACCTAGGATGTAGAATGTGTAGGGGCGTTTTTTATTGTCGCTTTCCCTTTAAGCCCAATTCTGTTGGATGGTTTGTTTTTTGCATTTGTAATTATTATATACCCAGCGAAAAGCATGATCAAATCTTTCTTAATTGAGATTAGCTGCGTTTTTTTCAAGAGCCATTCTGTAAATTTCCATATTTCTAAGTATAGCGGTCTCGAAATGCAAGGGAAGGGGGGGGGGGGGCAAACTCGGATCACATATTTTCCCCTCTCCCTCTTTGCCCGTTTCTTCAAATTTGAAAAAAAATTACAAAAATGGAATGTACCCGACGGTACCTTTCTTATGATATCCCACTTGCCTGTACCAAACGAAAAAAAAATTTCGTCCTTCATTTCCCCTCTATGGGGACCTCCCCTTAAAGTTGACCTATTACGACGATTCGCTTTCTCCGGCGAATTAAGTATAGTAATTTTACACATTCCTACAAAATTTCATGTATGTAGCTTCAGCCGTTCATGAGATATTCCATGGACAGACGGACAGATGGACAGGCGGACAGACAGACATTTGACCGATTTTATAAGGGTTTTATTTTTACTACAAAACCCTAAAAACGGTCCCATATGGCGAAAAAAAAAGTTCTGTACCATCACGACAACGCACCGTCTCACACGTCCTTGAAAGCAATGGCAATATTAGACCAATTACTATACGAATTGGTTGCTAGCCCACCGTATTCTCCAGACTTGGCCCCAGCGACTATTATATGTTCCCAAGCCTCAAGCGGTGGCTCCAAGGAAAGAGATTCAGATCGAATGAAGAAGTCATCGTGGAAACCGAGGCGTATTTTCAAGGCTTGGACGTTTCGTACTACAGAAAGGGCACCGAAATGTTAGAAAATCGCTGTACCGAGTGTATCGCCTTCGAGGGCAACTATGTTGAGGAATAAATATAACTTTGCCCAAGAAAAGCTTGTTTTCATTAAAAAATTCCGGGACTTTTCAGCCCATGTAGGATATCGTAAAAAGTTCGCTAAGGAACATGTGATTTGCTGGACTGCCGAAAAATGATTCTAACGTTCAAAGTATTAATCGAAGCATTTCGGACGCTTATCATGCAGTAAATTATGAAAAATTACCTAAACTTAAAAACTGTCGAAGACGTTGCACAATTTTTTTTTCAGTATGATCAGTTTATTGTAATACCAAAATTAAATGTAATGCTTTTAATAGCAATCCATGAGCCATAGAGAGAAACTCTCATAAAATCCAAAATAAACACAACAAAATTAACTAAGTAAATAAATGTAAGTACACCTTTTAAGTATTCAGTTGATCGTTCGTGAATTTTCAAACATCATATTATAGCAGTTGGCATCCATGATCATTTTTCTGAAACAATAAAAAATCAAAAGTCTACCAACTTACAAACTTCAAATGGCGAATGAGTACAAGAATATGCGGACAGATGAGGCAAAATGAAATGGGACGGATACAAAACAAGATACAAGAAGTGTCAAGTATTTTCTTGTGAATACGATATCCATACGAACGCATACAATTTAAGGACCCCCGTAGGAACGTATGAGTCCATCATTGGTCAGTTTTGATTCTTGTACTAATTTCCATTTCAAACTATACCGTAAAAAAGCCATATATGCAACAGCCACTACTTAAAAAATATAGTAATTAAAGTTTATACAGATTTTAATACAAGGAGAGATTTTACAATCAATTCAGTCAGAAGTATTCAACACAAGCTCAATGCTAAATATCGATCAATGAGAAAAAAAGTATAAAAAAACGTTAAAGCTCCTGAAATTAATATGAAGTCTCTGCTCTGTCCGTTCGTATAATATAAAAATAATGTAAAAATCAAATTGTTTCAAATAAATATCCATCGAGAAATACATTAAAATAAATCAAACTCTTTAAACAAACAGAATAGTTTTACAGTAATATGTATGCACTGTTTCTTTTTCTATTCGTTAAATCTGTGTGAACGCCAACTATGGATATTTGCGGAATTCAAAAAAAGGGAAAAAAAAATAAAATAATTCCAAAAACTCAAAGATTTAAGTGAATGGGATGAGAACTTAATTGAGGCTTACCTGCATTTTCAGGTGTTGTCATAGCTTGAAGAATTTTAAACGAACGACTTGGTATAGCACTGCCAGTGTAGATTTTAGGTTCATGAACTTGTTGTTCACTTGGATGAACATATTTTTCATCTGAAAAAAAAGATATATATATAAGTATACCACCGAGTTTCTAGTGCCTGGATGGCCAAAAACCCATATCGACCTCGTCCTTTCGAAGGGACGAAACTTATCACCTAAAGCGGAAATGGACTCTGAACTTACACTCAAGGAATTTTCACTTTAGGGACCACAAATGCACCCTGGGGGCTTCTAGTTTTTACCATCTAAAGCGGAAATAGACTCTGAGTCCACACACAATGAAGGAATTTCGATTTTTGTTCTCAAAAATTTGTCTAGTGAGAACGAGCTTTTACCCTCGCTATGCACATTTATAAGCTTATTTTTTAATAAACATTTTTTACTTTTTATACATACCGTCTTGATAAATTGGCCTTTGCTGAACATATCGCTGTGTTTGTCTTTGAATTGGACCTAAAATTAATACATCCAAATCAGTATTACGAACCTTGTTGTATAGGTATACGAATATGTTAATCAAATTAAAAAAATTAATATTTCTCCAAAAGTAGTCAAACAGAGTCGTTTAAAGCTTTTCACGAACCACTCCCATGAAAATCAACGAACGAATCAAGGTAAAATACATTGTCTGAAGCCAGGCTATCTCCAATTTATAAATCAACTAAATAAGTATGTGCCATATAAACAAATTTGAAATTTATTTCTATTTTTATTCTAGTAGAGCTACACTCCCGGTCACTTGAATAGGGACAGCGTGTTCAAGAATTGTATAAGTAAAAATCTCCACTGCCTTAGATCAAAGCGCAAAACTTTGTATCTGTTTTGAAAGACTCCTTCATGGTTCATTGTTAAAAAAAAAATTAGAGCTTTAAATATACTCAGAGAAATAATGCGACTTAAAATTAAAATGAAGTCAATTTGATGCTGTTCCTTTCAAATTAAACTTAAACAGAATCAACTTACAACTAAAATCATCCTCTTCAATTTTAATAATATAATTTATCATCATCATCGTGGCGCGACAGCCCGACGTCGGGTCTTGGCCACCTGGATCATTGTCCTCCAATTGTCTCTGTCACGTGACCGCGTCCTCTAATCTTGTCTCGCTCCGTTGGCTCGTTTTGCGTGCATTACTGTCTTTGGTATGCGGTCATCGTCCATTCGTTGTACATGCCCTGCCCATTGAAGTCGTTGTAGTTTGACGATTTTCAAAACTTTCAGCTCATCGGACAGTTCATACAACTCATGGTTGTACCGGATGCGCCATCCATCTCGATCGCAAACGACCCAGAAAATTCGCCGCAGAACCTTACGTTCAAATGTGTCTAGCATGTTTCCAGAGGTTTGAGTTAGGGTCCATGCTTCGCAGCCATAGCATAGCACTGGTTGTATAATGGTACAAGCGGAGTTTCGTGTTTCTCTGCACATGCTCCGATTTCATTAGGTGGAGAACCGAGAAAAAAGTCCAACTGTATCCGTCGCTTGATTTCGTCAGTTTCGTTGGCGTCCCTTGACAACTTGCAACCCAAGTATATGAAGTCGTTCACGAACTCGATGTTGAGGTCCCCCACATTGATGCTCGATTGTGCAGGTGTCCTTGTCGTCGATTGCATCATTATTTTAGTTTTAGTTGACACGTAGTCCAACTTCTTTTGCAGTGGTATCGAGTGTATGCAGAAGTTCTTCTGAGTCGGTCAATCTTCGGAACATGATGTTGATGTCTTCGGTGTACGCTGCTAATTGTGTCGACTTGATGAGTAGCGTATTGCTGTTGTCCATATTCATAGCCCGAATAGCGCATTCCAGTGCTAGGTTGAAGACCGCCGGTGCCAGTCCATCGCCCTGTTTCAGACCAGTGCGTGTTTCAAATAGATCACTACGTTTATTATGGATCCTGACCTGTGAGACGGAGTTGGTCATCGTCATCTTTGTCAGTCGCACTAATTTTGCCGGTATACCAAATTGCAGCATGATGTTGTACAGTACTCCACGAGAGATACTGTCGTATGCCTGCTTAAAGTCGACAAAGATTTGGTATACTCGTACGTTTACGTTGTATGATATTTCCAGCACCTCTGAAGTATGAGTTTGAACGTAATGATCTGGTCGGTTGTGGAGCGACCAGGTCTAAAACCGCTTTGATATTCGCCAGTGATTTTCCAGAATTTTCATAAAAAATTTTATAGGACGTACAAACTAGTGATATGCCCCTGTAATTATGGGCCATCGGGATCAGGCCAAGAGAACGCTTACCTTGAAATTTTGGTCATATGTTTAAAGTAAAATTGAGCTGGTATTAAAGATAGGCCAGATCCGACCCAAGGAACTCCTAACTCCCCTACAAATGAACTTAAAATAAGCGATAACTTACGATAAGATAAAGCTAGCGACTTGAAATCTTGGTTACATGTTCGTAGTAGGATCCAGTTGGCTAATATTGAAAATACGTAAAATCCGACCAATGAAACCCCTACTTTCCCTACAAATGAAACTTCAAATAGGCGATAACTTTCGATAGAGTGAAGCTATAGACTTGAAAAATTCGACAAATATTTTAGAATGGGTTAGTTAATTGATTTTGAGAATGGTCAAGACAAGATCATCCTGAATGAGTTCCAACCTCCCCTATAAACTGACAAAATAGAAAACTCACTTTTAATGCATATGGTCGCTGCCAATTAGTACTTGTGGTATCACCACTAGATCTGTACAAGTCTAGGGTATATACGCTTCGGACTCCGGTTTTTATCCTGTAAAAATTTCAAGCCCGTATCTTTAATACTCCCCGAATGGCAGCCTTCTAAAGAGCAACCGCTCCAGGTATAAAATGCACCATCTACCTGCAGGTGGAGCTCTGTTGTGTTGTTATGTACCTGAATCTTTCGGCATCATAAACGGTACATAATTCAGCTAGAAATATATCTATAGGGCCCTTTGAAAACAGCGTTGCCATTTGACAGGTATTCTGCAATCGTTCAACGCAGTTCGATAGTTAAATCTATCGCGTTTTTTCTCGAAATAAGATTTATCAAATTTGCCGCCATTGTAACTCAAACAGCAATTATCCGATTGACTTGAAACTTGTACTGAGTACTATCGAATATATTTACTCTACAATGACGTAGGCTATTTTTGATTGGATGAAAATGGACGATTTGGCATTGAAAAAACTACCATTTTATAGGCAAGAAAACAGACTTTTCTTTCATACCTACGCTATTTTGTTAGATTTTGATATTTTTCGAAAATCTTACGTCATTGTACAGGAAATACTTTCCAGTTTAACGACATTTTTTCCTTTTCCGGTTTCAGCTACTCAATCGGCCGGAGTCACGCCAGCAGTGGAAGAACTTTTTTTTGGGGGGGGGGGGGGGGGGTCTTCCGAAGGATCCCAATCCTTTTCTATGAAAAAATTATGTAATATATAGTAGGTCAAATATTAGCCTTAATTTTCCGAAACATTTAATTGAGTACTTTCCTTCCAAAAAATTCCCGAAAATCACCCACATGTTCAGCGTTCACACTGGTATAGCCCCTTAAATTCTTAATTTGTATGAATTAGGGTATCTTTCTACTGTTTAATCTTTGCTATGTCCTTTCAAATGCGATGAAATTTTTTTTTCGACGTATTCAGAGCCCATTATTTGATATGAATAAATTAATTTTCATTTGAGTACTACAGCGCGAAACGAAAATGTTCGTTGCAAAATGTAATGAAATAATCAGAATATTAACATATATGGGATTTGACATTTCGTTTCGTTTCACTATGAATACAGTACTAGGATTGATTTAAAAACGAAAATTGGCAATTTGTTTGACACTTGTCAATTTCTAGTACATGCTACATTTAGATTTTTGAAATAGTGTTTACTACAACTTCGGAAATTTATTTTTATTCATACCAAAGCGACAGTTTTTTGATAGAGTTTACTTTTGAGTGGTTACCACAAATTTTGAAATTAACTACTTTTTATTCATACCAGCCCATGTTAAAAAATGTTTACTCAAAACCTATGAGAAACAAAATAGCCTTTCATAATGGATATTGAGTTTAGCTCTCTGACGTAAGAAAATGGAGATTTTGACTTAAACAATTCTCGAAACGGCTGTCCCTATTCAAGTGACCGGGAGTGTACTCAATTGACTTGAAGAGTTTTTTTTAGGATGGTATCTTGCAGTTTCAACAACTCAGCGATCAAATTACTTGCCAAAAGAGGACAAAATGACAATTAAACGGTAAAAATGAGAATTTCCAATTTCAATTTCCACTACAGTTATCGTTAATAGTTGTTAAAAGTCTCCGTTTATATCCTTATCGAAATGCGAATCAATATTAAAATTTGGAAAGGTTTTAGTAGTGATCATGATAAATAAAACATGAAAACTGCTTACTCGAGTCTTTTGTGCAATATCATTTGAATAAATAAAGAGGCAGGTATTGTTAAATGCGATATTCTGCTGCATGATTCAATGTAAAAACACGTAGCTTACTTAAGAGCAACAATCCGTGAAACAAATAGACGTCTGGTAAAATAAGCATTGGTTTAAAAATCACGCGAAAAAAACAACGTCTCTCATTTCAGAAAACTGCTTAAAATCTCTTGATTTTGGCGTTCATACCCCAAGTTTTAACATCGCTTTTCTCCTCGTCGTTAGCTTTAGGAGGTTGTTCTTGTACTTTCCCATCTGAACGCTTGTCAGTCATAGATTTTAACTGTTGAAATTTTTTTGATGGTATAGCGCTGCCGCGATATCTAGGATCCTCTTCGGATATTTATTTGTGGGAGAGATTTGTTTTTAAAGATTTGTTGTACATGTTATATACTATTATTTAGTTATTCTTAAATTATTTCCTTGTAACAGACACTTTAACACATATTTCTTTAATATTGAAATATTTGAAGATAGATTAAAATAATGTACATATTTCTTTTAAAATATTTTAATATGCGGTGTTGAACTTCGAAATTAATAATCAAAACTATTGGCTAATCCACTTTGTCCGTATAGGTTTATTGTTTTGGCACCCTTGATTGAGAAGGTGTACAAACAAATTTTAATACACTCTATTTATTGCTTTCAAAATACTATCGACTGTATCTAAACTTACCACGATTGACAAATGCCTGTTGATTTCCATCATTCACTTGCATCCTTCGCATCTGATCAGTGGCATCTCCCATTTGGCGGGAATATTGTGGCTCTTGCAACTCAGCCTGTTGTTCGCCATCACTTTCGCGCCCGCCATCTGTATCTGTGATTCTTTGGAGCACTCTGAAAGATTTCGATTGATTTGGTGGTATTCCATTGCTACGAGCTTGAGGTATCGAACGCGGATCACTAAATAGTGGAATAGTTATTTAGTTTTAGTGAAGCTGTCTATGTGAAACATGCACTATGCGAATAACATTACACATGTATTAGTTTAACAAGAGAAAATAAAAAAAAAAGTATCACAAACATCATTATGTTATCTTGACGAAAATCAGCTAATGTGATGCTAATGTGTAATAGCCAAGAGCTAAAACAAGTGAAATGAATATATTGTATTTGCCAGCGTTGTTAAGATGAGAAGGTGTCCTAGCACATCTCCCGTCCATCAAGTCATCGATTGGAAAAATATTTTCAGCAGCAAGAATTAAAAATTGATGTGCCACCAGCACGAAAATGACGCGAATAACAACCTACGGCTCAATTTATAACGCAAGAGAAATGCGTATTTTTAACGCTATCTCTTGTGTGAAGAAACGCTTCTGTGAATTCAATTGCGTTGCGTATTTGTCACCGCAAGCTTTGCTCTTTTCACCACCTGCGTTGGTTTTTTTCAACGCGAGCATTGCTTTCTTCATTGCCGGCGTTGATATTTTTTAACGTGAGCGTTGCTTTTTTCGCCGCAGGCGTTGGTTTTTTTCAACGCAAGCATTACTTTTTCCCCCGCAGGCGTGGGGGTTTTGAACGCAAATTCTCTAGCAGTGCAACGCTCGCATATTCTCAACCGCGAGCGTTGGTTTTTTCACCGCAAGCGTTGGTTTTTTCAACGCAAGCGTTGCTTTTTTCAACAAAGGCGTTTGTTTTTCAATGCATACTCTTATGCCGACCCCACATTATGCGGGATTCGCCGAGTCACGAGCAAAAGCTCGCCAATTGGCGAGCATCTTGTACCTAACCACACTACTTGCAACTCGGCGAATCCCGAGAAAATGATCGTACAAGATGCTCGCCAATTGGCGAGCTTTTGCTTGTGATTCGGCGAATCCCGCATAATGTGGTGCCGGCATTACGTTGCAATGCTTGCATATTTTCAACCGCAAGTGTTGGCTTTTCAACGCGAGTGTTGCTTATTTCACCGCAGGCGTTGGTTTTTCCAACGCGAGCGTTGCCTTTTTAAACGCCGGCGCCTACGCTTGCGGTGGAATATACGCAATGCAACTGAAATTACACAAGCGTTTCTTCACGCAAGAGAAAGCGTTAAAATGCGCAAATTTCTTGCGTTAAAAAAAAACGTGTGTTAAATTGGGCCTACCTCAGTCGGTCTCTCTCAATTGCCCTAACCCCTTGTGGGGCATAGCGCATCAACTGTACCATGTGGCCCAGTTGACGTTTCCACGGCATAAACTGGTTTCGGAGAATGCAATTGCAAGCATGCACCTCCTGCACATCCATGGCCACGAACGTCGTCGTGGACGGGACTCGAACCCGAAACGCCGGTAGTCAAACATGAGACTGATGCCTCAACACACTGTGCTACCGGTCGCCCCAGTCGGTACGTCGTAAAAACTGGACTCAGAGCGCATGCGAGGCTCTCTCAGAGATTATTTTAGAAATCAATAGAGGCTTGGTCAGAAAGCTTAAATTCAAATTTGCACCACCTGAAAAATTTTCTAACGGTACGTGAGTCGCAGGATCAAAAGTAAAATATCTAATTATTTGTTGGCGTTTTTTTTTGTGGTTTCCCCTGTAGGTCAAATCCTATTTGATGGTTTGTTTTTCGCATTTATAATTATTATACATCCCAACGAAAAGCATGATTAAATCTTTCTTAACTAAGATTACTTTGAAAACTACTCAAGAATTAAGATTTTATGGCACTTGTTAGGGATGTAACGGTGCGATGAAAATTAACATGCAGACTCTGTTCCATAGAATGACTTTGACGCAAAGAGCTGAGGATGAATTGAGACAGTGCCTTCGATACGAGCTTGCGGCATATCCTCCATCTCTTTTCGATGAAGATGGGATGCGAAAGAGGACGAAATCCTCGTTCTTTAAAAAAAAAACTTTTTCAATTTTGGTACACATTAGTTGGATTGATCGGTACTTGGCGAGTAACCGTTGCGTTCGTTCTTTTAACCTCCTTCCAAGATAGTACCATAGCACGTGGCTTTAGTACGACGCGTATGGTTCCCTGGTGGAACGAAAATCTGGCGCGCAAGAGTGCCCAGGTTAGGAGGAAATTCAACAGGGCAAAGCGTAATAATGAACGGGCGAGAGAGATATTCGCTCACCGAATATAACCTTCATATCAGACGCTGGGGCGACCGGTAGCGCAGTGTGTTGAGGCATCAGTCTCATGTTTGACTACCGCCGTTTCGGGTTCGAATCCCGTCCACGACGACGTTCGTGGCCATGGATGTGCAGGAGGTGCATGCTGGCAACTGCATTCTCTGAAACCAATTTATGCCAACGAAACGTCAACTGGGCCACATGGAACAGTTGACGCGCTATGCCCCACAAGGGGTTAGAGCAATTGAGTATATCAGACGCTCCAAAGAGGAGAGCTGGAGGAGTAATTGTCGCTACCTCAACCGGTACGCGCCCACAAAGCCCTGCCTAGCGAGCATACTGACGGTATCGGCCAGCTTGAGAAGCGGGACTAATCCTTCACCGAGGATCCAGAGGAAACTCTGAAGCTCTTCCTACACACCCACTTCCCAGTTTAAATCGAAGCTGAAACCTGTGTGTCAATCCTATCGGTTGACCATCGGCTTTTTTTTAGCCGGTTAAGTAGCCTAGCGGGGTCATTTTGGAAAAAGAAAAGGTCAAATGGGCCGTAAGAGTCCTTTGAACACTTTAAGGTACCTGGTATTATGCCGCTCTATTGCAATACAGCCTTAAATTATTATCACCCTCTTGATTGTCCTACTTAGGGCCAGCTACTCCTTGAGCTATATACCACGTTTATGAAGGCGGGTAACGTGGTCTTCATTTCGAAAAACGGAAGCAGCCGAAGCAGCTACCAAAATCTTACAGGCCGATAAACCTCTCATCGTTTCTCCTAAAAACTCTTGAGAGGTTATTGAATCCGCAAATCAGGCAAAAAATGCAATGCACGTCATCCTTTGCATCGTACGTGATTCACGTATGTAAAAGGTAAGTCGACTGTGGTTCCATTACACAATCTCGTGGGAACAATTGAAAAAACCCATAACGACAGAGAAATCACTCTATCCGCCTTCACTGACACTGAGGGTGCTTTCGACAATACTGGCTACAGCAGTATATCCAGAGCACTTGAGCTCACACGGTTAGAAATCTTGGTGTATTTTCTATACTTTCCAATTTATAGAATTATGTATGCGATTTTCAATATAAACCCCGATATATTCCAATGTATAAAGGTTCATTATAGGAAATTGTATAAACCTTATTCGAAATTCAGATTCATAATCCAATCTCAGAAAATTAGTTTAAAATTTATCTTATACGTATAACTTTTTATCATAAGTTCGTATAAAATTTTATCCTTCAGAAAAGTATAAACATATCTATCTACAAGAAATATCAAACTTATCTGATACAGTATTCAACTTATAGGAAATTGGGATAAACTTTATCCCAGCGTTGAGTTTATGGCACATGTTTGCCTGTGTTTTGTTTTCATTACGATTTTCTAAGAGCGACGCATAATTTTGCAGTCGCTGTTAGAGTTTTGTGCTGTGAAGTGTTGTCCGTGATAAAAGTGAATATGAATTCCGGTCTTTTTGTTCCAATCGTTTGTGAATCTTCTAAGAAAATAGTGCATTGCAGATAGGAAATTAAAATATATTTGGTTTACAATATAATAAAATGACAAATAAACATATAACAACGATAAAAGGTTTTTTATTTAATACTTTAATATAGCGGAGTTCTAATAAATGCTCCTTGTGTTGGGTGTAACTTAGGCCTATAACCCATGGCACTAGGCCACTTTCTATACTCAAATGGGATGTATTGAATACGATCTCCGATATTTCCATCTATCCGAATATATTCTAAATTTTATCCGGTTATCATATACATGCATAAAACTATCTTCGTATAAAATGTATGCCAAAATCATATAAAATAATTTTATATTATTTTCTTATTGATTTTATATGAATTCATATTAAGCAAACTTATCCGCTCCGATAGTATACAACTAATAAGAATTTTCGGAAGGATTTATATGAATGCTAAATCGTATTCATTTTATACCAAAATTTCTAACCGTGCAGGGATGTACCTAAGGCCACAATCATGTGAATCGACGCCATGCTTCGCGGGCGCTGGGTGACACCTCAATTTGTATTAACGCTGTAAAGGGTTGCCTTTCCCCACTTTTCTGGTCACTTGTCGTAGATGAGTAACTCGCAAGGCTCTGTGATTGTGGTTATCATGCTATCAGATACGCCGATGATACAACCATAATAGGTGAAAATTTTAAACAACCGTCATGAAGGTGATAGGTGCGACACTCAACATAGTCCTTCACTGGTGCACTGAAGTTCGCCTGAGCGTTTACCCTCAAGAAAACATCTTCACTCGGAAAAAAAAATCTCGGCTTAAGCTCGGTCAGCCTAGGAAGGATAGTACTCGAGTTCTGTACCGAAGTCAAGTGCTTAGGCATTGCGTTGGACTGGAGGATTAACTAGAGCAAGCACGTCGAGACTATCACTAGCACAGTCACTCGGATCATGTGGGCTTCCAGGTCTCTCTTTGGAAAAACCTGGGGTCTCACTGAGTGATTATATTTGAAGTGGGTGCGACCAGTTGTGACATATAGTAAGTGCGCTTGTACAGTGGCCCAAAACGCAGTAGCCTTCCACACAAATAACAACGTCTTCCATGCCTTGGCATGGCAGAATCCATCCATTCAGACGATTGTTGGACTTACTCCGCTGCACATTTTCATTCCGGAATCTGCGGCTCTAAGCGATCTTCGAGAGCATCTAACTTATGATCATGTGTAGGACCACATGATTATTCTGGAGCGGATTCCTGGCATGACGATCTGCTCGAGATCAGATTACATGACTACGGAACTCTGCTTGTCGCTATAACAACAGCAACAGCGGAACTCTGCTTCGGTAGGAAATTTTCCGTCTCCATCCCTACTCCGCTGCACATTTTCATTCCGGAATCTGCGGCTCTAAGCGATCTTCGAGAGCATCTAACTTATGATCATGTGTAGGACCACATGAGTATTCTGGAGCGGATTCCTGGCATGACGATCTGCTCGAGATCAGATTACATGACTACGGAACTCTGCTTGTCGCTATAACAACAGCAACAGCGGAACTCTGCTTCGGTAGGAAATTTTCCGTCTCCATCCCTAGTCGCTCGGAATGAGATATTGACAACCTTTGCCCTGACCCAGGACAAATGGTGGTGTTGGGGTTTGGAACGAACACCAGGATCTCAACCGCTATGGACATTTGGTTCAGCGTTTTCCAAGCGAAAATCCATGCCATTGAGGCCTGCACCAGAGAAATACTGCACAAGAAGTTTAATGGCGCTAAGATTGCTATCTGCACCGACAGTCAGGTAGCCATTGTTGTTTTGATACCCTTCAGAGTCTCACAAACACCAATCACTCTATGATGTCTTTAGGGACATCCAAATCTCTGAAAAATGAGGACCCAAAAATCTCATACCTCCTTAGGGCTAAGGGAGGACAAGCACAAAGGAGATGGGAATTACTTTCCTCCTCATACTAGTCATCGTAACTCCCACTGGTGTGTTCGCCGATCAAACAATGCCCAGTGATAGTCTCACCAACAGGCTAATGTGCCCTCTATCCATTGGTCGAAGTTTGAAAGAGCGGCCAGGATCGATTCTAGACCATATTAGTTTTGTTTTTAGGCAGGTGCTGCTAGTATTCCATTTTATATTAGCCATGATAACTGCATCAGCCATTATGATCATTTTACAAGTAGCGATGAATATACGAATTTCGTGAGATTATATCACGATCTTCCCAATCCCTGCTCGAGCCAGCTCGTCAGCCATGCAGTTACCGGCGAAACCACTGTGAAAAGGAATCCACCACAACACAAGGCGGCACTCTACCACCAACTTAGATGAGGTGAAAACGATAGATCTCATTACTCAATTGCCCTAACCCCTTGTGGGGCATAGCGCATCAACTGTTCCATGTGGCCCAATTGACGTTTCGTTGGCATAAATTGGTTTCAGTGAATGCAGTTGCCAGCATGCACCTCCTGCACATCCATGGCCTCGAACGTTGTCGTGGATGGAATTCGAACCCGAAACGGCGGTAGTCAAACATGAGACTGATGCCTCAACACACTGCGCTACCGGTCGGCCACGACTATTCCTGAATATAACGATGTCTTTAGAGGTTATGCTGCTATTGTAGAGACCTCCGCCTGAAGAACGCTGCAGTGATACAGTAAGCGATAAGAGATTGACTCTTAGACTTTCGGAGTAAAAACCCGCATCCACTCCTTTGCCAGTTTGACCCTTCTCACACACTGTCGAACACAAACAAACAAGAGAACCTGTTTTTTTTTTCAGATTTGTGTGAAGTGTGTATGTTTCGAGCCATTCGGAGGACACTAGCACCGTATTCGTGTTCGAATTCGTGTTCGACAGGGCTTAGAGCCATCCGTATAAAATTCAATAGAATCCTATTCTGAGGGGACAGTATATACCCAGTGACTCCGTATGGGAATCAGGCTTGTTTTTCTCGAACGCAAACCTAGGAGTCGTGTAGTCAGTCGATGAGGAATATCCATATTATTGAGAATGGTTGAGTGGCCCGCACTTGACGTTACCCACTGACCAGTCTCACGAAGGCGAATGACAGTATTTGCAGCTACGTGCTCAGCAAAATATCAAGCGGTATTATGTTAAGCAGCATATCTAAAGCAGCGGATGCTGTTGTTTTAAAAGCTCCAGTCATTGTTATGCAACCTAGATGCTGCACCTTTCCCAACAGATTGCGATAAGCCACTATACGTAGTACCGTGCACCAAACAATAACGCCATGTGAGAGCATAGGACGCAAGACTGATACGAACAGCAAATAGACAACCTTTGATTATATGCCCCATTTTTTACCTATGGCTTTCCTACAAGAGTAAAGCGCCACAGTAACCCTGTTCACCCGTTCCTGTATGTAGCCAGTCTTTTATCTAGGCTTAGATCCAGAAACTTTACTTTATCAGTGATCACCAACCTCCCCGCCCCCCAACAGGAGTGAGATCAGGAACCCTATTCCGCCTAGTAAAGAGAACAAGTACTTTTTTGTCCGGATTTAATCTAACGCAAGCATGTGCATAGTATGTTCAAATTAGAAGAATCGAAAATGTATTCTCTAATATTTTACAGAGAACATTCCAAATTTGCCGGAGATAGCAATGGCATCTGCATAAGCAATAACCTTTTACACCCTACCCCATCCAGGTCCAAAAGCAGTTTATTCACCGCCAGATTCCAGATAAAAGAAGGAAGAGGGTTGAAGGTGCCCCTAATAACACACCTTCGTTCAGACGACACACCCAGACTCGCGTGTATGAGCCTAGATGCTCGCATCAGGTTAATGAATCTGCAGAGTGAATCGTCAATACTCTGACTTGCCAGTGCATCTGTGTTTGCTACCGGTTGAACGTTGGACGCCGATCGGAAAATATTCCACTCTGGATCCGAAAACTATTCAGATCCGGAGTGGAATATTTTTGGATCTAAAAATTGACAGTTGACTGTATTTTACCGGAGGGGAAACCAAGATAGCGCAAAGCCTGTTCCTGATTCACTCGTAGGACCGAGCCCATTGTGTATTATTTGCGGGCAAGAGATTTTTCAATGTGACTTACCAGAAAACGTAGGGCAGTATCGACTGACCTTCCTCTCCAGTAGGCGTCTTGTGAAGTGGATAAGAGGTGAAAAGGAATGCAGGTTCGTAGGTGTTTGTTAATCAACTTCTTTCTCTTTCATCGACCTTACTAAAAGTCCTAGTAAGGTCGATGAAAGGCTGATAGGCCGAAGATCAGTTGGGCGTACATGCGAGCATTTTTCCTGATTTGGGAATAAAGACAACTTTAATCTCTGTTCACGATCGTGGAATGTGCGACAATTCCAAGCATGTCTTAAAAATGGATGCAATCCAAGGGTACGCTAAAACCGAGATGTGTTGTGAATCTGCTGGGATAATACCATCCGGTCCAGCAAAGTTAAACGATTCAAAGCTGGAAATGGCCCATAAAATCTTTTCTTTTGTAAGAATAGATGAGGAGACCCCGAGAGTTGCTAAAAAATCGAAGCATTCACAATCATAGTATGAAGACATTACTAATTTTGAACGGAAATCCTGACAATTCCTAGGAAAATTCTGTCTGATCTGATATGAGTAGGAGGATGATATTCTTATTATACAACATATATGTATGTAATACAAATGATGAGTAATGAGTTTAACAAGCGTTTTATTCTGAAACGTTTGTAGATGATTACGAAAATGGTTAATAAAGTAAAACGTTTCTCAAATTTCAAAAACCTTGTCTGTTACATAATGTTCACCTTAGTCTGCCTTTGCCAAAACGCAGTTGAGCTTCAAGCGGACAATCATGTACTATGAGTCTGTAATTCTCACTATTCTTTGCAAATTATATGCAATGTAGAAAATAGACGTAATTGTCGCACACGGTGGGTTGCACAAAAAGTAGCACGAAGGCAAAAAAAAATTAATACATAAGAAGCTTTTGATTAGCAGCGTGTCAACTATTAAAATTGTACATCTAATACACTAAACTTAACAAATATGTTCATCAAAATTGAAATTATCAAGAACTATTCATGATGGGTATACAATTAAAACTTTCAACTCACTTTTGAATGACCATAGGGGCTGATGAAATCGGGCCTCTATTGACGTTAGGATTGAATGAACCATCATCGCGCTCGATTGCTATTGGGATCACACGACCGCCACCTTGTTGGGCTGCTGGCGGAGACACGACACGCTGTTGGGCAAATTGTTGTTGCTGTTGTTGTTGGCTAGGGTAAGTGTTGTAACCTTGGTCGACAAATTGATTTGGATTTCGAACAACACCCACTAGAAAGAAATTATATAAGTAAGAAACACAATCAAACTTCATGTTACATTTTTTTAGTTATTAAATTTTACTTTTTAAAGTAAAACTGAAGACATCACTGATCACTAGACAAGACTACATTTTTAGGCAATTGCCAATTTGTACCTAAAATTTTATTAACTTTATTTATCGCCTAAATTTATATATTTTTTGTATTTCTTGATGCGCTCGTTAGCCGTGAGCTTTCGATCGCCACTCTAAGATGCTTAATACTAGAGTTTGATCATGCGGCAGCCGGTTCTTCGCACCGGAGCGACCCGTTATTCAATGGCCAAGAGGTGCCAAACCCCTTCAATGTAAGAGAGAAAGTATACGAGTGTGCTATATTATGTGCGTATTCGTTTTTCGTGGAATCTGGGAATAACACATTTGGGCGCAATTGCTCTCGATTCTCCTCCATCTCACCCGATCTGCTGTGTTTGTAACAACTGTCCAGCAGCACCCATGCATCCAACACTTAGTGCGCTATGGGATAACCCCATCGAGGCAGCTGGGTACGGAGGAAAATGATTCGAACACTCTATATTGTTTGAGTGTTCGAATCATTTTCCTCTGTACCCAGCTGCAGGAACGCAGCTGCCTCACATATACACACTCGATCTCAAACATTGCTACAACAACAACATTCTAGAGTTCAGGGGTTCATATCCACGGCGCGTTAATGGATAATGGTCGCCACACCCTAGCGTCCAAAATCCAGTTTGTCCCGCGGATATTGTCCAAGTTGGATATTCAACTTGCCCAAAATCCATCCGACTGCCGCAACGTTTGTGCGCGAAACCCGAACATAACGGAGTCAAATTTTGTTTATGTTTCGTGTTGTCAGTGTTAAATAGCAACAAAGAAAATGTTTTTACGTGTTGGCGGCCACCAGGGTGTTTATACAATTGGCGGTGCGTGAAATTAAATCGGATAAGTAAAAATTGAGTTCGTCATCGAACTTGATTTTTAAAATGGCGTCTGGCTCGCGATGGATTGGATTGCAGTGTGTGTCCCCGAAATTTGGACGAGGGACACTTGCAGTGCGTACACTTTCTCCCGCGTCCAAATGGAAGCTAGTGTGCGGCCACCTTTAGGAGTGTATGCTAGCAACTGCATCATCCGAAATTTATATGCTAGAAGTAGACACACGCTTGCGTCCAAAATTCAAATTGCCCAGCGTTCAATCCAAAATCCGTATTGTATGGGGTTCAAGTTACCCATTTACCCCAACCTCTAGTATGGCATAGCACGTCAACTGTTCCATGTGGCCCAGTCGATGTTTAGTTGGCATAAACTAGTTTCGGAGAATGCAGTGGCCAGCATGCATTTAGCCGCCTACCTGCGACAAGTCGGAAGATACTGTGGCTTATTATTACGCCCCGCACCACAGGGGGAAGACAACACTAACGTCCATGGCCACGAACGTCGTCGTAGACGGGATTCGAACTCGAAACGCCGGTAGTCAGACATGAGACTGAAGCCTCGACGCACTGAGCTACCGGTCGCCCCGAATTAATGATGAGATTTTCTGATCAGTTGCTAGAACTAGATCGTTCCTAATGTCAGATGAAGTTGATGTTTCCGATGGGTTTGTAATGGTAAGAAACGATCTATCACTGGAGTACTTTTTCTTGACAGTCCAAAGCCTTTCTTCCGCTCGGCTTTGTCCAGTTTTCGAAACATCTTCAAGTACCATGGCACAGTACGCTGCGGAATATCCAACTTTTTACCTAATTTGCAAGTACCAAACCAAAATATTTCTTTTTGTTTTCATTACTATCTTTTCCACTTTTTCACTCAAATTGCACTTTGTTGCTTATTTCGGTATTATCACGAAATGAATAAATATCTTTCAAAAAGTATTGACTATTTTTAGGCACGATATACATAATTTGTTATTACCTGAGCCGATAAACCATTGGCTTAAACAATGTCCAGTGACGACTCGGCTCTGATGTGCTGCCTTCTGAGTTACAGCAATTTAGCTGATCGGCTGGAATTCAATCTGGACCACAGCGGCTTTGTTGAAAGACATGTGTTGTCATTTAAGCATCTAGAGTTGGTCTTGATAATCGCTTCGGATTTAATAGCTAGTTTGCAAGCAGCGATAGGCATGTAAATTTTCCGACGAATTTCTCTGGCCAAGTAGAGAGCGATATTCCGCCACAGTCCTTGACGTAAGCAGGCCCCGTTCGTGAGATTTAATTACAGCTTGGCTGCTGTAAAAATTGTTATATCTCTAACTGATATTGCGTAACACCCCAACCAGTTCAGGCCATCGTCGCAATTTCTGCTTGAAAAACACTACAGTAGGGAGACTGAAAGAGAGGCTTAGGTGAAGCCTTTGAATATATAGCCATGGAATCAGCTTGTCCTGTATGTCTCCATAGAAACAGTGGCTCCAAAATCTGGGTACTAAGTCGACATGTGGTCGACAGTCAGCTAACTCAGTAGACCGTTTAGTAATTATGAAATTTAAATATTGACAAGAATTGACGTTTGTTTATGCACAATTCGACAGCGCGGTCAACATTATGTCAATACCGAAACGCCAACTGAGTAGGCTGACTGTCGATAATCTGACAAAAATTGACCTTTATTCATGCACAATTCGACAGAACAGTCAACAAATGTCAATATCAAACAACAACCGAGTAGGCTGGCTGTCGACTTATCCGCCAAATGTTGGAGACAGAGATATACAGGATAAGCTCATTCCATGGCTCTATATTCTAAGGGTCAAGCCCATCACAGAAAAATCCAGCGCCTACTTTCTCGTCCGTTTTAGAGCCATCTGTGTATATTTCTAATGTTTCCTTTTCATTGATTGCGTGATGGTATCAGGCTGACAAAGTTCTTGTCAAGCGCATATTTTGCAGCCGTATAGTCAGTCGGGGGGGGGGCGACCGGTAGCGCAGTGTGTTGAGGCATCAGTCTCATGTTTGACTACCGGCGTTTCGGGTTCGAGTCCCGTCCACGACGACGTTCGTGGCCATGGATGTGCAGAAGGTGGATGCTGGCAACTGCATTCTCCGAAACCAATTGATGCCAACGAAACGTCAACTGGGCCACATGGAACAGTTAACGCGCTATGCCCCACATGGGGTTAGGGCAATTGAGTAGTAGTAGTAGAATATTTTAGTTATTGAGAATAGCAGCGTGTCCATAGTTTGAAGTAAGCCACTGGCCACTATCACGTAGCCGAATAGCCGTTCTTGCGGCCATCTGTTCCCCAAAGATGTCAGGAGGGAGCAGGTTAAGCAGCATGTTCAAAGCCGCAGGAGTAGTCCTAAGAACTCCGGTAATCTCCAAATCTTTGCACCTTTCCCAGCAACCTACCATTAGGCTCTGTACTCAGAGTAGTCCACCAAACAACAACCCCAAACGTAAGTATGGGGCTTAAAGCCAGATACATAAAGCCAGTGCAGTATTTTAGGTTAAAAGCCCCAGCTTTTACCGATAACCCTCTAACATGAGCAGAGTGCGATAGTAGCCTTGTCTACCCTCTCCTGCAAACTCGGCCTCCGTGATAAATTTTTGTCCAGAAATTTTTCCTTATCAGCAACAACTAGGCTCGTCCCCTGCAATACAGGAGGTTCAAACCGAGGTGTACTATTGAACGTGAAGAGGACAAGTTCAGTTTTGTTCGGATTAGTATTTACCCCACAGTATCAGCCCAAGTGGTTAGAAGTGAGAGAGCATTCTGCAGTACCTCACTAAAACATCAGGAAATTTGCGCGATGGCAATATCATCCGCATAAGCACATCTTCGCACTAGTCTACATTCGGTTCGGGCTACGCTCTTAAGCTCGTAGATATAATCCTAGATGTTAAGATCAGGTTAAAGAGCATGTAGAGAGAATCGCCAACTCACAGACTAGAGACTCTGTGTTTAACATTGTTAAAGGTCCCCTCAATAACAAGGAAAATAACCATTGTATGTTCTTTATGCCCAGAGATTTCTCAATACAGCTCACCATAGAGTGTAGAGCTGAATGTACTAATTTGCCCTTGAGGTAGAGACAAGGTTCGATGGAATGCTACCACGCAGGTCTATGAGTCTCTCCAGAAAACGGACGACAGGCTGAATGGCCTTAGATAATCCATACTCGTTCGGGCAGCGCTCCGCTATCTAGAGAATGGAGGTTCGATCCTCGGTGCGAACAAAAAACTGCCTGTGGGGTGTGGGGAGATACTAGAACTTCCACTGCGCTCTGGGCTCGCCAGTATAAAGATGGCGCGGATAGGAGGTGCATGCTAGCAACTGCACGATTTCTTCAATAGTTCTTTTCCACAGTAAATATATTACATGCTTTACCTTCGATAGGCAGCGCTTCAGCGACACCAGCAATTTCCTCCAAATAATACCCTTATATACGCATTACACTAACAACACTGTCCTCGATAGCTCGGGATAGACATCTGGAGCAGAAAACGTGTTCTGTAGGCTACTTTTAACGTACAATTCACTCTAACTATAGTGGACGACAAAACTGAGCGAAAGCATTTTTACTTACTAGCATTTCACGCAGATGGGGCAGTCGATTTCCAGCGAATAAAACATTGTTTTGTGTAATTGAAAGGAAGAACAACAAACAAAATCATTCTACTGCAGGTATAAAATTTGCTTGGTTATATTTTCACAGAGGTTGTTTTAGATTTTGGTTTTGATTTATGGGGTATTTGCTACTTTGAAATTAGTAATAAAGCTTTTTCCGATTTCCATGTTACTTTGAGAGGTATATGAAATAGTGCGCCGATTTCAACCAAAGCCGATTTCGACCAAATTTAGGAACGTGGTTTGTCCGTCAACATGATTGAATAATATGAAATTTGACAAAGATATCTTCAGAAATAAAAAAGTGCTTGGGAAAGGTCGTTCCTATGACAGCTATTTGATAGAGCAGTCCAATTTCAACCAAATTCGGAATTGTGGAAATTTGAAAAGATAAGAAATAAAAAAGTTTTTCTCACAAAAACGAATTTTTGCACCGGTCGTTCCTATGGCAGCTATATGATGTAGTGGTCCGATTCCATTGGTTCCGACATATATACAGCGTGCAACAGAAAGAAGGCTTTGTACAGAATTTCAGCTCGATAGTGTTAAAACTGAGTGACTAGCTTGCATAGAACCAGACAGACAGACGGGCAAAGCTTAATCGACTCGTCTCATCATTCTGACCAAGAATATATATATAGTTTACATGGTCGTAATGCTTCTTTTTGTGCGTTGCACACCTCATGACAACGTTAATATACCCTACCACATTCGTAAACGGTATAAAAAACACGGGTATTGTTTCTATTTAAAGGAGACTATATCATTTTAATACACATATAGGAAAATTATCATGGTCCCCTCCTAAGTTGATTTAGCCATATCCGTTCGCAAATACACACAAAAAAAAGGAAGAAAGCAAGGACTCTGGTTTTATTGATTAAGCATCCTTGCTAAGTGCATCGTTTTCTACTGAACGGATTTATCTCTTTATTTTATCTTCAGATGTGTTCGTCCATTTGTCTTATCGTATGTGGCCGGTCGACCGAAGAGTGAATGTTTCGCATAATAACTAGACTAGAATTACTCACTATTAGGACTTGAATAGCCCGAGCCTGGTGAACTGACACTTCCATATTGTTGGTTTCCCGGTGAATAGGGTTGCGGTCCAAAGCCTGGTGTCGACGGAGTCCTTGTCGGCGTAGGTGTCTTCTCCATTTGGATAGGGATAATTCGCTCCTGAAAGTACTGGCATTATAATATCCTTTTACTCACTTAATATCGGCTATACTGACCTTGGTATTTGAAGAAGTTGTGTTTGTTGACATTTGTAACCTTAACCCTGGACCATTGCTTGATTGATTAGCATTCATCGGTGGTGTTTGAGTACGATTGGCAGTTGGCGGCGTGTTGACTTCACGTACCCAATCCGGATCCTCTTTTACATTTGGTCTTTGTGAAAGCCATGCTGGTCGTTGTTCGGGACCAGTCGGACGTGGTGATTGCTCGGCGCCTGCTGCTAAATGTTCAGGTGCAACAGGGGCTATATAAAGGGATCCCACTTGAGTCTAAAAGAGAGATAATTTTTTTTTAGTTTTAATTATAAGTTTTTGATGTATTTTTCGGCTTACTATATAGGTACAGGGTGTCCCGCTTCAGATGGTAAATACCTTAATGGTAAATAATACCGTTCATTTGTGAAAATTTGATGACTCCAACATCGACACTGTCCTCAATCTTTACAGAGTTTTTACATAGCATTATAAATTTTCAAATCCCAAAGAAATATACCGTCGCAAAGCCAACCTATTGGGGCATCTTTTGCCAAATTTGCAGATTTGACATTAAGATCAACGTGCACCAACACATTCATAAAGCAACCTGTACCCTCATATTGAAATTGACTTCAACTGTGATTGATGTCATGCCGAAGAGCAAACTGCGATTTTGAGTGACCATCACTTGACGAAGACAAGTTATCGGTGAAGGATTTCTTCAGTATACCAATCAAGAGTCAGATCTTTGACTAGCAGTTGTGGAACATTAATAATAACCTAGCTACTAGAAACACCAGACAAGCGGTCAGACTCGTAATCTCGATTAAGAATGGCTATCAACCTAGGAAATCCTCTGTAAGGATAAAGATGGAAACATCATCAGCGACATCGATAGCATCAACAAACGATGGGCGTCCTAATCCTTCTTAATCCTACATCTAACGTCCCCATGCAAGAAGCCCCAATCAATGACGATATGATCGATCATGGCACCAACAGACATAGTAGAAGAAGTTGATCTCCCAATGAAGTCACTTAAACCAAATAAGGCGCGGGACGCAGACGGAAACTACAGATGAACTGCTAAAATCAGGTAAACGGGTCTATTGAATGTCATAAATCATGCTTCTGCGAATCTGGGAGGAAGAAGTGATCTGAACAGGTTGGCGCAGGAGTATCATCTGTCCCATTCATGAGTGATAAATTGCGATGTAAGAATTACAGAGGCATCTCATCAGTCTGTACATCCTACAAAATAGTGACGAAAATTCAGAAAAATAAAACGAAACCGTACGCTGAGCGGATCATTGGCGGCTTTCGACCTGACCGATTATCAACCGATCAGCTTTTCACGGCCAAGCAAATCCTGGAAAAGTGCTGGGAATACAACGTCGACGGGTACCAATTCTTTATCGACTTTAAAAAGCATATGACAGCATCGATCGTGGTGTACTGTAAAATATCATGCTGCAATTTGGTATACGAATAAAATTAGTACGACTACGAGCTCGCGGGGACGGCAACCTTTTTAGTTCGCAGAAAAACTAAATACATACATAGTTTAGTCAGAAAAATAGAACACACGGCGATTTATGAGACCACGCACACAGCAGACTAAACTATTCAGTTACCGCTGTGTGCGCGGTCTCATAAACCACCGTGTGTTCTACAATATTTTTCTGACTAAACTATTTAGTTTTTTTGCGAACTATAAAGTTTGCCGTGTGCACGAGCTCTTACCAAGATGACGATGACGAACTCCGTCTCACAGGCCAGGATATAAAATAGGCTGACTGATCTACCTATTTGAAACACGTAGTGGATTGACGCAAGGCGCTGCACTAGCGCCGACGCCCTTCAATCCGCCACTTGAACACTCCATCCAGGTAATGAATGCGAACACCAGCGGCATGCTACTCTTCAAATCGACGCAACGACGGAATCTAGAAGGAGGACGCCAGCACTACCCAACAACAACGTCGGGGACCTCAGCATCGAATCGTAGACAACTTCGCATACCTGTGTAGCAGCCTGTTAACGCGAAACTGACGAAATCAAGCGACGAGTACAGCTAGCAAATAGAACTTTTACTCAGTCCTCCCCATATCAAAACATGTGCAGTGAAATACAAAGCTATGCATCTATAAAACCATCATACATGCTATGGATGCGTAGCCTGGACCTTAACTCAGACCTCCGAAAACATGCTAAACACATTTGAACGAAAGGTCCTTTGGCGAGTTTTCGGAGCAGTTTGCGACCAAAATGGACGGCGCATCCCAGTGGCGACCGGTAGTTCAGTGCGTAGAGTCATCAGTCTCATGGCTGACTACCGGCGTTTCGGATTCGAATCCCGTCCACAACAATGTTCCGGCCATGGATATTTGTATTGTCTTCCCCCTGTGGCGCGGGGCGTAATAATAAGCCACAGGAACAGGAAGTGCATGCTAGCAACTCCGTTTATGCCAACGAAACATAAACTAAGCCGCATGGAACAGTTGACGCGCTATACCCCACAAGGAGTTAGGGAAATTGAGTATTTTATACCAGCTGTACGAATTGTACGAAGCTGAAAGTTTCGAGAGTCTTCAATCGGCAGGACATGTATAACTAGTGGACGATAACCGCATGCCTAAACAAATTTTGAAAGGACGCATCATTGAAGCAAGGCTACCAGGAAGACCGCGAGAGCTCGTTGGGAAAACTCAGTGCGCAGAAACTGCTGGGCTTCCAAAATTGTATTGTAGGATGCGGTCACTTGACCGAGATAATTGCGGGACAATGATCCAGGCGACCAGGTCCCGACGTTGGGTTGTAGCGACACATGCCCCACTGAAGGCGGTAAGGAAATTAGTAACAATGATTAGTCTAAAAGCTCACGGACTTTTAAAGAAAATTTCGCCATTTCTATCAGTTTTTATCAACCCAAAGCTATACCCTATCGATGAGTTAATGAGTCGCTGATCATGTGAAAGCTGACTAAGATTTAAGAAAAAAATGAATAGATACTGACACCAGAAAGTCTAGATTATTACCAATTGCCTTCTAAGAAAAAAAAAACTTACCGGTTTTTGTTGAAGTGGAGGACTCGTAACATTCTGGCGCTGCGTTTGTTGGTATGGCAATTGGGGTTGTTGATAGGGCGATTGGGGTTGTTGATAGGGTGATTGCGGTTGTTGGTACGGCGATGATGGTTGCTGCTGCGATTGCCTGACGTAAAACGGTGCCTGTGTTTGTTGTTGCTGCGGTGAGGTTTGTGTTTTGATGGGACTTAGTGGACGCTGCAAACTTGGATTGTCCTGCGACCGGAAAGGACTATCAACGCGTTGTGTGTTTGGTGACGATTGATAGGGGCCCGCAGGGGTACGAACTGGGCCTGTATCTCCTTGATGGTGACGTTGCTGCTGGAAAGCAACACGATTGGGATCCAAATGAGGTGGGTACGCGGACTCTTGGTTTTGATACTGTGAACTTGGCTGAGCTGGCCGTTGCGGTTGAAACTGTGGTTGTGATTGCATTGGAGGTTGATATTGTTGATGCTGTTGTTGGGGTGGAGGTGGTGGTGGCACTTGTTGTCGTTGCTGCTGGAAAGCAATACGATTAGGATCTTTTCGAGGATCAGAATAAACCTCTTCATTATTTGATGATCTGATAGTTTGAGGACTGGGTACACTGGGAGGAGCTTCTTGGCGGATTTGTTGGTTAACACTTTCTGCTACAAGGGAAAAACGAACATACATTAATACACACATAAATTAAATGTAGCTACACTGAAGATCATCTTTACCATTGGCCTCGCCCGGTAATGGACTTTTCGAACGCTCTTTACAATACTCTTCTTTCCAGAAAGTGTCCTTTGGCTGTGGTTTGGGAACTTTTTTAAGAATAGCCATCGGATTTGGCGGTATTTTGATTTCTGGCCTACAACCCAATGGTGGTGGTTCAAAGTTTTGTGGTGTTGGAGACTTTCTAGTGTCCCGTCCATTAGTTTGTGCAGTTAGTTGCGACATAGGTGGCGGTGGTGGTGGTGCATTGGAGGTGGATGAAGATGAGGAACTTGGTGGTGCTGGTGGTGGAGGTGGGGGACCAGTGGGGAATACCTGTACTGGCATTCCCATCGCTGACGCTGGTGGCGGTGCAGCAAATGATGGCGATGTTCCACTCACATTGGTCTGTTGATCTTGCGCTAGCGGTGATGGTTTTGGCTGATTGGTAACACCTTCATGTTGCGCATTTCGAGCTATTCGTTTGGCCATACGAGGTGATTTAATCTGCGATAGATCAATACCTCCGGGCGTATAGGTGAAGGGCTTCTTGTCCTTTGTCATCATAGCATTTTGTACGCATGCCGGTGGCTCAGCCGGTAACTGTGTTTGAAGTCGTCGCGCTGGAAGTGAGCCATTGCCTGGCAACGATGGTGGCAGCGGAACACTGAAACTTTAGGAAAAAATAATTATTTAATACTTCCATATTCATTACAATATAGATATATTTATTGGTACTACGGGTATGTAAAGAAAAGATTATTCACAGGCACGAGTGAAACTACTTGGGTATAGCTCTCTTAAGTAGAACCATAGTTAATCTGAATGCGGAAACTGCTTTTATATATTTTTTATGGCACATTAAACTCATTTGCTTCAAACGCATCGTATGTGCTTCTCAAATTTACCAAGTGGACGCGAAAAGTCTCTACATTTTTCGCTTAAATTCTAATTATATTAAATGATTGACGTCCCACTGCTATCTCTGCTTGCATGTATCTAATCGCGAAATTAGTTGTAATCGATCATCAATTACACGGTCAATGGCTTATGCGAATATATGAGAACGAAAATATCTCGGTCAGCTGTCTATGTCCATTTTCTCTTGACACGAGGTCAAGAAACTTTCAAGTTTTCTTTGTAAAAAAAAAACAGCATTGAAAACTTTTCCGACTTTTCTAGAGGCTGGCATTGACCTCATTCAAATTGAAATATTCTATCCCGCCATCTAAATCACAAGAAAATTGCAATAAATAGCCAAGAAAAAAAATTAATAAATATTATGGGGATTTCGTTAGCTTAGTTTAGAAATTAAATTTGGAAAACGAAGAGGATGAGACAATGAAAGAAAAATTATCAACGATTTCAGACATTTATGTCCCTTGTACTGCGTCAATAAACTGGGCAGTTTTTGTTAAATAAGAAGATAGTGGTAGGAGCCAAGAAGATATTAATAGGAACCATATGAGGTGTATGCTAGCAAATTGCACCATCTGAAATTTATATGCTAACGAAACGTCAATAGGGCAGTAGGATAGGTTCAGAAGATGCATACTGTGGCGGAACCGTGGCGGAGCTGCTCAGTAGTTAATTTTACGCCTTCTGAATGACGTACCATCAACTGTGAAATTTTTGTCTAGACTCTACCGAACTTTCCTTCACACAATTGTTAACCAAAGTTCATTCTCCTTCTACCAAGTGACGGCGTGGACAACTGAACTGCCATAATCATCGCCGCAACATGTTCAGCAAACAGAGCATAAATATTTTATGTCCTCTGTCCTCTGAATACATGCTCCAAAGTCCCCGTTGATAGCGGGTTCGGGAGTGTAGGAAAAGGGGCACCGAAGTCAACTTTAAATTTTTCCTTGAAGATTAACATGCAAGGAACATAGGAACATATTGTATGGAAAGTAGCTTTGGTTTTATTCGATTGAATTTATTTTCCCAGAAGAGTATAGTAAGTTCCTAAGCAGTCATCCACTCGAATTTGATCTGCCTACTTTAATTCGCTGGTGCGTTATTGGCATGTTTGCAAAAATTATATTTGAAGGGGTGATGAGCGTACTTTTGACCCAGATCGTGCCCATACGCGGTATCCACCAATTAGATCTCAATCAAAATATTTGACCAAATTTTAATGTCGTTAACTGTATTCTATCGGGAGTCATCGTGCAGTTTTTCCTTGTGAGGAAGTCAATATACCCTATACTATTTTATGGTCTACAGCAAAGGATCCCAAATTATGGGTCTATATTTTCTGAAATAAAAAAGTTTTTCTAACAAAACTTGCTTTTGGAACGGTCGTTCCTATGACAGCTATATGATACAGTAGTCCAATTTCAACCAAATTCAGGAATGTGATTCGACTAAAAAATGCTGTTGATTAGTGTGAAACTTGAAAAAAATATCTTTAGAAATAAAAAAGTTTTTCTCACAAAGAAGAATTTTTGGAGCGGTCGTTCCTATGGCAGCTATATTACGTAATGGTCCCATTTCATTGGTTCCGACATATACAGCGTGCAATAGAAGTAAGGCTTTGTACGAAATTTCAGCTCGATAGCTTTAGAACAGAGGAGTTAGTTTGTATAGAACCAGGCAGACAGACGGACAGACAAACAAAGCTAAATCGACTCGTCTCATCATACTGACCAAGAACAGTTTATATGGTCGGAAAAGCTTCCTTCTGTGCGTTGCATACTTCTTGACAAAGTGAATATACCCTATCACATCCGTGAAGGGTATAATGAATGTTAAAGATGCTTGCTTTATTTTCAGTAGTGTCAAATATTCCACCAAGATTTGATTTGTTAAGTAGCAAAAAAAAAAATAAGATCGCGCTCGGTGGCCGTGGTCGTTCGGCCACCGTTCTACGATACTGATCTAGAGTTTGGAGTTCAAATTTCGGCGCGATCAAAAAAACTGCCTGTGGGTACTAATACAACTCTCACAGTGCTCCGAGCTTGTCAGTACTATATAAAGACGGCGCGGATAGGAGGTGCATGCTAGCAACTGCATTTCCGAAAAGCACTATAGATATGCTATCGAAACGTCAACAAGGCATAGAAATGGTAGAGATGTTGACGCGCCCATACCCCTGGAGGGGGTCAAGGCAATTAATAAAATAACAAGATAATGTAAGGCAGTCGGGCTACTGACAACTTTTAATAAAGAGAGGTATGGCTTTTACACTGAAATCTGCGGTAGCCTGCCCGAAGAGCGACATAATATAATGTGTGATGGCGGAACTTTCGCACAAGATGTTATTGGTCGTTTCGTCCTTTAGACAGAGATGGCATTCATTTTTGTTGAACAAACCCATCTTATTTTTTTTTTATTATTATTATTTATTAAACCCATCTTGTTTAGATATCTAAGGAGATGATGGCGTGAGAGGTACCCCACTTGGTGAATTCTGCTCAAGAGAGTATTGGTACCCTTATATTTTAAGGGCATTACTAGCTCCTTCGTTTGATTCGGCCCTGGAAGTTTATATTCTAGTACTGATGCCGTAATAATGCAGACCCTCCTCCGATTTGTAATTTTGCCGAGGTCAGTCCCAAGCTACAATGAGGCTCAGGTCTAAGGGCGACCGGTAGCGCAGTGTGTTGAGACATCAGTCTCATGTTTGACTACTGGCGTTTCGGGTTCGAATCCCGTCCACGACGACGTTTGTGGCCATGGATGTGCAGAAGGTGCATGCTGGCAACTGCAGTCTCCGAAACCAGTTTATGCCAACGTCAACTGGGCCACATGGAACAGTTGACGCGCTATGCCCCACAAGGGGTTAGGGCATGTGAGTAGTAGTAGTAGGTCTAAGAAAGTGATAAGATGATTCTTTTCTGGTGGCCTGGCACCCGGCACAAGAAAACTCGGTTTATGATTGGCAACAGTTGGAGAATTTCGTAAAGCTCCTTCACCAGTCGAAGAAATTTTAAACGAAGAGAACGCCTTTGAAGCTGCTTGGCTATAGATGAGTAGATAGCAATGTGAGCGCCGTGAAGTCCCTTTTTCAAGACCACCCTGGCGCAGACGAAGACCTTAATGGAATTGATCTCAGCTTCGAACACGCTGGGTGAGATTGCGATCGAAATTCAAAGTTCAAAGACACCTGCACCAACACACTGTTCTGGTTTTGACCCCTCGGTGAACCACTTAATGCATCTAGGGTCTGGACAGGGAGTGCCATTTTCCCATTCGGTGTGGTCAGGGATGACGGCTGAAAATTGTCTGCTGAAGCAAACCTTCGTCATCATGTAATCTGATGTCAAGCAAATCTGCACGTCAGGACTTTGATTCAGAATACTCATGTGATCGCCTTCTTAGCTACGTGTGTCAGAAGTTAAACGAATTCTGAGAGGATTTGGACCTGCTGATTCTTGAATGAATAAATGTATCGCCGTAAATTCAATGATTGTAGCAAAAAACAAGCACACTCAAGTCATTAAAACTGATTTTCTTTCGTGTTTTTTTTTCTTGTATATGTACTTGAAACAAATTGTAAAAACCTTTTTTTATACCCTAGACTTTTAGTATAGGGTATATTGTTTTTGTCACGACGGAAATATGTAACACCTTAAAGGAGGCTCCGGAGGTATAGCAATGTATATATATAAATGATCAGGGTCACCTCCTGATTCGATTTAGCCATGTCTGTCTGTCTGTCTGTCTGTCTGTCTGTCCGTCTGTCCGTCTGTCTGTCTGTCTGTCCGTTCGCACGATAACTTTCGATAGAATGAAGCTAGAGCCTTGAAATTTTGGTCAAATGTTGGAAGTATGATCTAGTTGGTTGGTATTGAAAATGGGTATGATCTGACCAAAAGAACGCCTAGCTCCCCTACATATGTAAAATAATTAAATATATCTATAACTCCCGATTAAATAAACACGAAAAGCTCTAGCTTTGGTAGATTGCTCGTGATGGTAATCTTGTACTCCCCTGGAAAAATAAAATCGATCAGTTGAAAACTAACGGTAATTTTCTTACAAAGAGCCCCGTACTACCCTACTTTTCAGGTTTTTTAACCATAACTCTTGAACTAATTGACGTAGACATCTAATTTTTGGCATGTAACCCTGAAGTGGGAAGCTGCTTAGGTCTTGGTAAGTTGGGCATAATCAGATCAAAGGAACGCCTACCTCCCCTACAAAATTCAAAAAATTTAATATTATTTTAATTACGATAACTTTCGATAGAATGATACTAGCGGATTGAAAATTTGGTGGAATGTTGGTAGTAAGGTCTTATTAGTTGGTACTGAAAATGGGCAAGATCCAACCCAAGGAACCCCTACCTCCCCTACAAATGAAACTTCAAATAAGCGATAACTTTTGATAGAATGATTCCAGCAACTTGAAATTTTGGTCAAATGTTTGAAGTGAGATTGAGTTAGTTGGCATTAAAGATGGGTTACATCCGACCTAAGGAACCCCTACCTCCCCTAGAGATGACACTTAAAATAAGCGATCACTTACGTCAAAATAAAGCTAGCGACTTAAAATTTTGGTCAAATGTTTGTAGTAGGATCCAGTTGGCTAATATTGAAAATACATAAAATCCGACTAGCGAAACCCCTACTTCCCCTACAAATGAAACTTCAAATAAGCGATAACTTTCGATAGAGTGAAGCTAGAGACTTAAAATTTAGTTTGTCTGGTTGTAGGGTGATCTAATTGGTTGGTGGCAAAGATGGGCAAGATCCGACCCAAGGGACCCCTACCTCCCTTACAAGTGAGACTTCAAATAAGCAATAATTTTGGATGGAATGAAGCTAGCGACTTGAAAAATTCAACAAATATTTGTAGAATGGGTTAGATAATTTATTTTGAGAATGGTCAAGGTCTCCCTGAATGAGTGCCAACCTCCCCTATAAACTGGCTATATAGGAAACTCACTTTTAATGCAACGACCATATGTTGCCAATTATTACTTTTGGTGTCACCACTAGGTCTGTACAAGTCTAGGGTATATACGCTTCGGACTCCGGGCCGAAGCGAAGCTTCGGCCTGGTTATGTATTTACATATACATATGTATTGTTATTTTAAGGAATAAATATTTTTGTCAAAAATAACTCTGACCAATTTTTATTTTATACATATTTAATATCTGGGGTTGTTACGCCAATTCTTGGGCAGCCGTCCGACCAACCGCGGAGACGGGCCGTGGGAGCCACGCGCTTTCAATATTCAGCTGCCTGACAATACCAATTGCGAGAAGCACGTAATCACGATTGCACTTAGTCGAACTGGACGCAAAACTAAAGATTATGAACTCGTAACCGAACAAACATCTCCCAAAAATCCAAATAACCGTGTCACACCTCATACGTTCTTCACAATATCTATCTACTTTATTTCCCTTGCAATGTACTCCACTTTATGTACAATACTTAACTCCTAACTTTCAACAAACACGAGCTGGCTGTGTCTAATTACTTTTCTTAAAACTAACTTATCTTTATTATCCAATATTCCTTAAGCTACCTAGGTGGCGGTTACTTCCTATCCCTAATTGACTCGACTCGATGGTAGTACCAAATAGTAAAGATTCCACAAGAGTTATCACTCCATAGAAGTTGCGCCTCTGCCAGGAGATTTGTATGTATTGACAAATTGTATAAACAACATACAAATCTCCCGGCAGTGGGGAAAGTTATATGGAGTGATCACTCTTGTAGAATTATCAATCCTCTTTGGTAGTACTTAATCTCCCACTAATTCCGTATTCGCAATTGCGTTCAGCGGTCTCCACGCTCTTAACTTCCAGTTGTAAATTCTTATGATCCAAGATTTCTGAGTTCATCGCCCTCCGAATTTCTAAGAATTCCGCCTTCACTTCCAGGATTCTCGTCTTTTCCCTGCAGTATCGCGAACCATCACCTTTTTCAATTAATCGAAATCGAACAAAGAGGGTGCCGTTTTCACTCAGGGCCCTTAAATAATATAGCTTTCTACCCCAACGGATATTTCTCGATCAGTTAGTGAATATGAGAATTCGTCTTCATGACCCCGCTCTAGCACATCACGGTTGAATCGATAATGCATATACGTCATACCGACATTGACAGTTGCACATCGATCGAAAGCCGACACCATCAGTTTCGAAAGTAATCATATTTTTATCATTTATCGTTTGATACTTTGTGAAATCTTATTTCATTTCGCAGGTTTATCTGTAAACTCGAGGCGCATCATCCTTCAGCTCCACTCGACGGATTCAACAATAAAATGTGTAGAGGTAAGTACTCCGCCACCCACTACTGACCGCCAAAAGTACAACTTCTTTCTTAAATTGAAGGACATCAGTCTCATGTTTGACTACCGGCGATTCGGGTGGGATGTGCAGGAGGTGTATGCTGGCAACTGCATTCTCCGAAACCAGATTATGCCAACGAAACGTCAACTGGGCTGGGCCTCATGGAACAGTTGACGCGCTATGCCCCACAAGGGGTTAGGGCAATTGAGTAGTATATTCACGAAAATTGGGTCGCGAAAAAATCTCGATGATAAAAACGGGTCATGCATGAAAAAAGTTTAGGAAGTCCTGATCTAGAGTACAATATACCATTTTATAGTCGAGTGTATGATACATTGTAGTGTACACACACCATTATGCATATGAATTCTATATTTGAAGATAGGATAAGCTTAGTTTTAAGTATTAGCTAACATTCACACTTATACAGTCCACAATAATGTAAGAGCTTGTGTTTATGTATTTGCTTTGTAAGCCTAGCATATATCCGAACCCTGTCAAAGTTTCCATAACTGATATTCAGACATATAACTATGTACAGTAGTAGTACAGTACAGTAGTTCCTATTCTTAAGGATACAGTTATGTACTATAGTATATAATTCGACTTGAATATGAAATAAAGTCAGTTCCTACAGTACGCTTGACTGCGTTTGACTCCTGTGGCTTAGTTGCGACTATACCCAGGAACCCTTCCGGGCCTAAGGCAATTAAATTTGCCGGTCCACACTCATAAATTTCAGGACCGGTCTTAGGACCAGTACATGGCGATTTTGCCAAATCGAATTAGGACCAGAACAATATCCTTTTGTAGAAAATTGGGTTGTACTTTGATTCGGGCCTGAGATATTTCTCTTTTTAGAATCCTTGGTTTTCAAAATAATAAAGGTAAACTACAAAAAGAGCCTTTGCCCACCTCTTCCTTGACCCTCTATCATCGGGGACTTTTAAGCACATATTTAGGGGATCAACCCCAACAATTGTGCAATTCAAAATTACACGATTTATTTTTTCAATTTTTCGTTCCTAGCCTGGACTAATGCCACATGTTCAGAATACATTTAATTCTTTCGACAACCTTTAAATGACAAAACAAAAAAAAACACAAAATTACCATTTAATAATAAATTTCGAAAAATGGGACACCATCCAAAAAGTGAAATTGTAATAAATTGTGTATGTTTCGCCGGACCGAACATGAAGCAAAAACTCAAAACTTATATTGTGTGCTCATTTGAAAATTGTCAAGGTAATATTTTTTTCCTTCTGCATTACGATTCAACACAGAGCCAATTATTTGGAGGTATTTTCAACAGGTTCACATACCCCATTCCATTAACGAATTATTGATGCGTCCCCAAAGCAAAAGTGGAGATTTGCTCAAAAATAAATATTAAAAAAAAAATATATATCTCAAGCTTGCGGAAAATTACCATCGGAGTGGTTTTTATATAGAATTCGTGTCATATTCAAGTTTTGATCAAATTTGGAAATGTAAACTGAATAAATATAGCTTGGTGATTGCTAAAAGATTGTTTGTTTTATATTAAAAACAAGGAGAAAACGTGGTGGTAGTTAATCGTTATTCAAAATAAACGGCTCCTAGATGCTTGGTAATTTCACGCAATTTTCGATTGCACACACACTGTTATTAAACTAACATTATGCTGGCTTAACATATTTATAGTTATAATTAACTACATATTGCGAAAATATGTTAAAAATTAATTACTCAATTTTCTGTTTGAAAACACAGTCGAATCTCTTTTATGCTCTTCAAATAGAAAAATATGCCCTAAAAACTAAAAAATATGCTATTATAAATTTAAAATTTTATTATTTAATATTTAAATGAAACCAGGATTTAGAGAGCTACGTCCGCAATCTGAGGGTCCGGTTTTTTTTTGGTTCTAGTAAGCGTTTTAGTATGCTCCTCGCTCTCCTTGGTACAACTCAGATGGATAAAAACACCATAATTAAAATGCCTTACCCATGATTATAGTATCTTATATACCAATTTATAAAAAAAAATAGATATGTCCTACATATGTGATACCGTCCTACTCTTCGAGATGCTTAACCATTCATCATGGTAAGACGACATTGGCAGCGTTTACAAAGAAAATCGCTGAGTTAGCGCTTCACACAGCGGAATCGCAACATGCTGTGACAACAGTATTGAAGCAGCATTGCAACACGTTGTTGTGTTCTGAACTGCACTCGCATCTAGTCACCCATCAATTGTCAAATTTCCACTTCAAAACTGACTACTGACGAAAAATCGTATGAATATGACAGCGAGAGTGTCATTTCAGGATTGTCATCATGTGCTGGTACTAGCCAGCGGATACATTTTTGTGATGGAGAAAATGACATTTTTCACAGCATGTTGCATCCATCAAAAACTCAGTGGAGAGAGTTCATAAAACAAATTGGCAACAGTATGCCAACTGTTGTGTGATATGAACTTAGCCATTGTAATTATTTTCGTGTTTCAGAAGCGTCTGTCTCATTTGTCAAATGCCATGTTCAGTTTGGCATTTGACAGAAAACTCGAAATTTCTTGCTTTGATATGGTAACAATTTTCTTTCCCACAATAAGGTTTAACAATTACGTTAAAAGCACGATTATCGGCAATACACAACATAACCGAGGTTAGAGTCCAAGTTTGATAATTGTCACAAATGTCAAATATTGCGATAAGCCAGAAAATCGGGAGAATTTTAAGCTGGCCAAAAGTGAAAGCGCTTAGTTCAGTGCAAGCGTTTCTACGAAACGCTACCATGCAGCACTAATCGCTTCTTAGTGCTGACTAAGCGATGGAGTTTTACGAATGCAGCCATTGCAAATTGCAAGCTTGCATAAAAAAAATTGTGTGAATAATTATAGAAAGTACTCGCACCTATACATAAGGCCGGTGGTTGCATTTTTTGTCTGAATAGTGTCATAATGCCTAAGTTTAAATGAATGCACTATTATTAAATATTACGTGATTGTTACGAAACATGCAAAGATTATTTATTGCCTATGGTGCTGATTACAATTGGCCATCAGTCTCACGTTTGACTTCGGATGTGTTTAAGGGATGAAGGGGTGTGCTAACTGTAACTATAGAAATATACAGTTATTAGCCAATTTTGAGAAGATATAAAAAATCCATTATTTTGCATTTTCTATGCTAGTCGGAAACCACCTTCCTGCAACTTTCCATATTTCTAAGTCTAACTTTCTCAAAATGAAAGGGGGTGAGACAAATTACGATCTCATATTTTTTCCTCCCTCACTGTTCCCCTTTCTACAAATTGAAAGAAAATGCTAAAAATTGAATGTACTCAACGTTACCTTTCTTACGATAACCCACTTGCCTATATCAAAAGCAAAAAATGGTAGCCTAAATTTCCCCTCTAAGGGGACCACTCCCTCCCCCTCCTCCCGAGAATTATAATACTTCTACATATTACCACCAAATTTCATGCATATAGCTTCAGCGGTTCGTGAGGGATTTCATGGACAGACAGACAGACGGAGGTTTGATCGATTTCGTAAGAGTTTTGTTTTTACTACAAAATCATAAAAAATAAAAACAATTTCATTTATTGCCCAAAAATCAAGTTTATTTAAATGTTACAGATAAAAACTAAAAATGTCATCATGTTTTTTAGTTTAAAAAATATTAAATTGCATTATTGCAATAAATTACAAAATTTACTCAAATTCACAAAGTTGAATCCCTACCGGTTTGACCGTAATATAGTTTTCAATATGGTTTATGTTCGGATCGGTGGAAACTAATGTTTTAACATAATGACCACATCACCGAAAATTTGGCTTTATATGCCTTGCAAGAAACGCCCAGATACGAACTGACTAAATTTATTTTCGTACTCATACTATGTACTACGAGTATGTTATTGTAAACCTTTCTGCTGTTTTGTTTATTTTACTCCTTGCCAAAGCAATCTAACTCCGCTAGTTACCAAGTTTAGTGCCTTGATAGCGGCTGGCTGTCCGAGGCTGTGGTTATCTGGTATGTCTCTCAGAGTATGACAAGCTTTCATTATTGCGAGCGTTTCCGCCTGAAAGATGCTGGCATGATCTGGACTGGGAGGCGGTAATACTCCGAAATATTTAGTACGTCAGAAAAGATCGCCGCCGCAGTCCATTTTGGCCCGTCGGTGAAAATCGTGACGTCAAAATCCTCCACCACCTCGCCCCCCCCCCCCCCCCCCACTCCATTGAGCTCTGGTGGGAAACTTAGCAAAGAAATGTTTCCCAAACCTTAGTTTGGGCACGGTGAAGTCGGTTTTCACCCTTGCCACATCTCGTGGAAACTGGTTTAGAATGTCGCTATGGCCGTACGTTTTGGCAGTCCAGCTTCCCAACTCTTTTAGCCTGACTGCACTGCCCGCCGCCAGTTGTTTGAAAAGACGTCGATGCAGGATCGCGTTTAGCGCTTCACTCAGGCATGTTCGCATGGCACCCGTGGTCCATGCCGTTCTTTGCATCCTGCTAAATTTTGTGACGTTATAGCAAGCGCTGGCCACCAGACCAACGACCCATATGTAAGAATCGGACGGACTACTGCTGTGTCCATCCAAAGGACCGAGAGGACTAACCTCAAAAGAACTAAAAGACTATAGTCTGTCTTCCAATCTTAAGAGTACTGCAGTATTTTCCAGGCGGAGATCACGGCGATTTATGAAACCCTGTTGTGGTTGACGCTACAGTGGCCAGCTCGAGAGCAGTAGTGATCTGTCACAATTCAACTTTAGATATGGGATTTTTTTTTTCAATTTTACCCAGTGTTGGATTCCTGGTCATAGTGGATTTGTCGAAAACAGCAGGGTGAATGAGCTGGCTCGTGAAGGCACAACCAATATGTTTCCGTAGTTTTGGAAACCTCTGGTAGCTCGTAAACTGGCCTCAAAGGATGCTACTGATAGAACAAACACTAGATGGGGTATTGGCAGTACACGCCCTATATTCCGCTGAAGACTGTTAAGAGCAAGATCTCTTACTACCTCAATGTTGCGGATTCCAAATGGCGGAATCTGCCCACATGTGCCGTATCAAGGAAGATTTGGCCCTCCTATGACAGTAGGAAAACATCTGAGCTATTAACCAAGTCCCGTTGGGATGTCGCCAGGCTCACGGCGGTCATTACAGGATATTGGCCTATCGGAGAACATGCAATTAGACTTGGCATCCCTTATAATCCGCACTGCCGCAGCTGTGGAAATGAGGATGAAAAGGAAACCCTCAGTCACTTCCTCTGCGAATGCCCGGCCCTTGCTAGGGCAAGACATCGAGCATTGGGCGAGGCTTTTCTCGTTAACCTGGGGGATGTATCGGGGGTGAAGATCGGGGAGGTGCTACACTTCCTGAACTCCTCCGGTTGGATCTAGGCATCCTTCCATCCCCTGTTAGCCCAACCATCTTATAACCGATTTTGCCGAGGTTTGTGGTTACAAAACGGCGCATTCGCGCTAATTGGGCTCTGGCAAGTTGTGCTTCAGCCACCACTTATACCAACCAACCAACACGCCAGGTAAACATGGCCTACACAGAACCCTTACTACTCTTCTGGACTGTTGATCTTGAGTAGAAGGTACATTAGGAATGTTGAAGAGGTTATAACAGACCATTGCCTCATTGGAGAACATCTCTCTCTCAGTTGCCCTAACCCCTTTGTGGGGCATAGCGCGTCAACTGTTCCATGTGGCCTAGTTGACGTTTCGTTGGCATAAACTGGTTTCGGAGAATGCAGTTGCCAGCATGCACCTCCTGCACATCCATGGCCACGAACGTCGTCGTGGACGGTATTCGAACCCGAAACGCCGGTAGTCAAACATGAGACTGATGCCTCAACATACAGCGCTACTGGTCGCTCATTCGGGAACATGCCCGAAGACTCACATTATTGCTGCTGCCCCCCCCCTCCCCACACACACCGACATATTTTCACTAAAGTTGCACGTAGCCTCAGCAATTCGTGAAATATTTCATGGACAGACAAATAGACAGACGGACATTTGACCGATTTCATACGGGTTTTGTTTTTACTACAAAATCCTAAAAATTGAGTACTGAACCATATCCTGGTAGTGCTGCTTCCACCGGCAGATCGATGACAGCACCTGATGAGTAGTGATCTATCGGTGGTATCAAACCATAGGCCAAGGGTCCCATTACACCCGGAACCCGATACGAGCGCGAGAGCATCTGAACCATCTGCCAACCATTCCATCCTTATCGCTCCATTTTTTATTATTCCCCATTTTTACCTCCTATTTTTGTATTCCCTTACCTAGGCCTATATATTTTTATACCCTTCACGGATGTGATAGGGTATATTATAATAGTTTTGTCATGAAGTTTGTAACGTACAGAGGGAAGCATCTCCGACCATAAAACTAAAGGTATATATTCTTGGTCAGTATGATGAGACGAATCGATTAAGCTTTGCCCGTCTGTCCATCTGTCAGTCTGGGTCTATGGAAACTAGTACCTCAGTTTTAAAGCTATCAAGCTGAAATTTCCTTCTTTCTATTGCACGCTGTATACATATATGTCGGAACCAACGTCATATAGCTGCCGCAGGAACGATCGGTTCAAAAAGTCGTCTTAGTGAGAAAAACTTTATTATTTCTAAAGATATCTTTTTCAAATTATTCAGTAGTAACTACCGCCAAATCACACCTCCGAATTTGGTTGAAACTACAATAGATTACTTTATCATATAGTAGTGATAGGAACGACCGTTCCAAAAGCAAATTTTTGTTAGAAAAAACTTTTTTATTTCTGAAGATATCTTTACTCAATTTCACATTATTCAATCATATTGACTGCGAAATCACGTTCCTAAATTTGGTTGAAATCGGCCCACTATTTCATATACCTCTCATAGGAACAGTGAAATCGGATAAGTTTTACTATTTTACTAATTTCAAATAGTCCAATCAATAGAGAGTTTCGACCTTACAAAAGGTGCGGTAGTTTTGAATTTTTGATATGTTATATAGGCAAGTGCGGTAGGAAAAAAACCAAGTTTGCGTCACTCTACCCCCTGTGCTCCCGCCGCCATCTTGGAAAAACCACAAAAAATCGGCGCTTTTATCAGTTTTTCCCCTATAACTTCGTTCCATTCCATTTTACAACAAAATACGTAAGGTATCTTTTTGAAGAGCACAAAATTCTCTACAAATTATACTTAGCAAGTTTTTCTCTACGATCAATACCACAGGAGTTATAACACCACCAAAAAAGCAAAAATCAAAGACCTTGAGAATTTTTCGGAATTTTTCGCATTTATATACCAATAACTGTACGGCTACGTTATAGGTTCTAGATATCGGCTTCTTTTTTTCCAACCCCATTCATGTGACTCTTATTTTACTCCTAACCAGCCTACTTAGCCAGATTAAATTTGGAACTACTGGAAATAAATTGACTGTATCTTAGGGAAGTGAGGGATTGTCCTAAATCTCCACTGTACAAAGCTGTTAAAATTGTTTCCCCTTCCTCAAAAATTTGTAAAGCTGTGGCATCAGGATTGCGAAACTTTCCTGCCTCTTCAAATAATTGTGGGTATTTTCGGAACAAGCGGCAAAACCGAAGATATTAGAAGTAGTGTCACAACCACTTATTGTATGAAGAAGCAGAACGTTCTCCTGTGTATCATATTTAAAAGATGATGAGCTGTAAGTAACTTCCGGTAATTTGCCACTCCCCGGTTTTCGAAAATATACGTTTTTGACTGTGGATGCAGTTCCAAAACGAGCAAGTCGAAATCATCTCCAATAATAACTTCATACTCTAAACCCATCGATTTGGCAGTGTTTAATATTAAAACATCAGCATCTTCGTCTGCTTGAGTGGCCTTTATGTTGGCAGCCTCAAGCTCAGTAATGAAAAGTGGTATAAAGCGTTTTAATTACGTTCGTTCGATAGAAACTTTTCTTGAGGCATTAAGTTTACCATTATTCTCTCAAACAGAATGTCAGCTGACGTGTTTGTGTCGCACCTCCTTGCCCGTTCAGTACTTTTGGTGCTCTGCAGTAAAGATTCCTCTGGGTAACCATCAAAAACTACTCTTACTAGCGTTACCATAGTGCTTGCGAATATATTTTACATATCCAGCACAAATGCAATCAAATGTTATATTTCTGCTCCAAACAACCTTATGAAGAAGATATCCACCGTCAACTACAACCATGTGATTTTTCGGGAGTTTGAAATCACCCGGAAGAGGTGTGAATGCTGCGTAAAATGATGATTTTGTGCCCTTACGCATACCGTCTTCATTAAAAAGGGACATAGGAAAGGGTGCAAGTTCATAAGACAAGTAATCTTTCAGATCTTTTCGAGATTGCTTAGCTATGTACATTCTTTGGTATAGCGTAAGTGGGTGCACTGCGACTTTTTCCCCCTACATTTAACGCGTTTCTATCAAACCCCAATGTCACCACTTCCTACTTCTTTTTAAAGGAAACCTCTCCAAAGGATACACCGGTGATTCTCAGTACCCCACAATTCCAACTTGTTGAGCCTTGTGATAATTGACCAGGTCACTGCCCACAATTCCAGAGCTAATGCTCATAATAAAACTAGCCTCCGGGAAGGGTGGATGTTTGGTAAACCACTCGTGAAGATCTTGAATATCTAAACTATCTCGGCTGACCCTAGCTGGCCTCATATCCACATGCTGTTCTGAAGACGGTGATTCTACACTAGTGAAATCCTTCATTTCTTGGGTTATATCCTGGTCCTGGAGGCAAGCCATTCCAAGTGTCCACTTTAACAGTGTGCTGTCGGTCTGTTTTTTGCGAACGAAGTTATAGGGGAAAAACTGATAAAAGTGCCGATTTTTGGTGGTTTTTCCAAGATGGCGGCGGGAGCACAGGGGGTAGAGTGACGCAAACTTGGGGTTTTTACTATCCCACCTGCCTATACAACATATCAAAAATTTACAACTACCGCATCTTTTGCACGGTAACCCCTATTATTTGGCTTCTATTAATTGGATTAAAAGTGGCAAATGCACCATAAGTCACAGCGAAGGGTATAATACCTTTGGCAAGCTAGCCGAAGGCTAACTTGTTTTTAATATGCAAAGGACAGGGACAACGAGTGGCGAAAACCCCGCCCACGTCGCCCGAATTGAGCTACAGTAAGCATAGAACGCTGCTCAGCTCGTCAAGGAGCCTTTTTCTTCGCCTGCTAGTACGGCCCGATCTTCACGGTTATTATGCTACCTTAGGCTACGTCCCCATGGGCATCTTTGGATACCCACCAAACCGTCTATTACACATTTTTTGTAATGAATTTCCCCACATGCAATGAACCACATTCTGGCAGTGCTGCTTCCACCGGCAGATCGAAGGCAGTACCTGATTTGTAGCGATCTGTCGGTGGTATCCGACTGAAATTAAAGGCCGAGGGTCCGATTACTCTCGGACCCCAACGCGAGCGCAAGAGCGTATGGTCCGCCAACTATTTCATCCTTATCGCCCCATTTTTTATTATTGCCAATTTTTGCCTCTCATGTTTGTGTTGTCTTCTCCAGGCCTATGAATTTTTGTTAATACGTAAAGGACAGGGGCAACGAGCGGCGAAAACCCCGCCCACGTCTCGGGAACAGAACTACAGCAAGCGTAGGCCGCATGCTTAGCTCGTTGAGGGGCCTTTTCTTCGCTAACAGGCACGACCCGGCCTTCACGGTCATTATGCTACTTTCGGCTCCGTTTGGGCATCTTCAGATGCCTACCAAACCGTATATTACGATTGCTTGCCTGGATCGGAGGGCCTACTCTTTCAAGTAGTCAGCCAACACAACACAGTATGCGATCCTTACAAAGTTTGTTAGAATTTTTCTTTCAGGTCCATGCAGCAGCGTATACTATACAGTAAGAGACTATCTTCCAAAGCAGGTTTTATTTCAGCGAAGGATAAGCGAAATTGTATGCTAGCAAATGCTGAGAAACTTGTTTTCATACACCATAACTCGATAGTAGAAAACTAATGCGGGAATTTCACTGCCGGCAACAGGAATCGCAGCAGCGGCATCGACTGTGTCTTGGCTATTCTGCTTTCCAAGCCTCATTGAAAGCAGCGACTATGGCATCAGTAAATAACATATTGTCTTCCGCCAATATGTTAGTTACGATTTTTCTAATTGTTTTTCAAAAAAAAAAAATAGTTTTTGTGAATGTCGAAAGTGTTTTATAATTTTTAACAACAAAATGAAGCTTTGTTCGACATCTTATGGCTTAAAATTTCGTTTTTCCTTTCTGACATTTCAAAATTTGGCTAAAAAAGCAGCGCTCCCGATACTGCTGCTCCAATATAAGTCGCTCAAGGCAAATGCGTGCATTCTAATTAACCAAGACACAAGCGATGCCGCTGCTGCTGCTGCTTTTACTGGTGCCGGCAATGAAATTCCCGCATAAATACTAAGTACAATATAAAAGTGGAGTATGTCATTGCGTTATTACTAACTTAGTCTATCTGCTAAGCGAGCAATAAACTCCACTCAATAACCACTTACACTAGTCGAGCTACCTCCCCGATTGATTAAGGTAGCTCCTGATGAGTAGAATCAAATCGTGTGGACGAAACTATTCGACAAGTGGTATTTGCTAATAAGCTGAGTAATTTTTTGTGTGGAGTTTATTGCTGGCTTAGTCAGACTAAGTTAGCAATGACATTCCCCACTTTATTCTCAAAAACGTTTGAAATTGCGCGTATGGCGTGAAAAACCTTAAAGATTTTCTTTGGATAAGTATTAAATAATTTGTTAAGCGTCTTAATGCAAAAATAATACCTTTGTGATGAGTTTTGGTAATTAGGCCGATATCGGAATACTAAAAAAATAGCCGGATAGGTCGAATACCGGATAGTAACCGGATATTCGTGGCATCTTTATTCCATATATTTCAAATCCTTTTTGTATTCTGTCTTTAGATTTTTTCACAAAAACAAAACACTTTACAAACATTGTTTCGAATATGTATGCAATTGTAAATTGCATAATACCCAAATGGTCAATGTTCCTTGGGTTGTTTGATAAGTCATCATACCAAGTATTCCCAAAATGACTCGCACAATAGGTTCATTTTCAACGTTAAATTACACATTTTTGGGGCGAAGATACGACTATTACCCGCTGCCCACTTCATTAAATCAGATACCAGTTAAACTCATTATCGCAACCCAGTTAAAATTGAATCTATCATCGTAATGTCAATGACGCCTCTTTGGTAATAAACTCGCAATAATTTTAAAATTTTGCCCATTGCCCATGCTAACAGATCAGTAATTCTTTATGCAAATACCCCACGTTAAATCAGACAGGCGTTATTGCAAGTCGGCATGTCAGTTACACATCATGTCTATTTGGTTGTTTAATTTAAAGTTTAACCCGGTTAATACCATTTCCTTACTATGCATATATCGGTTTTTGATAATTAGGTTCGACGTAGTATTGCTGGTTTCTCGTTAAATGCGAATGTCCAAAAAACAATACGTACTTGTTGTTTTGTTAACTTGTATGTTTCCAGCTGCTTTTAGTTCAGTAAATTTTAGATAAATAACTATTGAAGAGAAAAAGAATTTGGAACTTTGTTCGCTGTATGGGTGTTAGATGGATCTCAAATACCGACTTCGAATATTGTAGTGCAAGGGTTAATAAACAAAAAATTATGATTCGAATTCAATGAAGTGTATGGTTAACACCACTGAATGGTAACATTGGATAATTCTTTCCTTTAAACAAAGCTCAAATTTTTAGGCTTAAATTGACATTATCGCATATTACGTGATCCAAACTTTCACTGAAGGTCTTCGAGACGATGATTATGCAATTGCCGATCAGCTTTGACGCCATTGTGGTGAAGCCAGGAAAACAACGTGTCATAAATACGAATATAATTATTGATGTTCTAGCGTTTTCACATGTACTTGTATTAGCTTAATAGTTAAGGAGTATGGAAAACTATGAGACGGGTGGCATACTAATTAATGCAATTTATGGTTTGGGTACACAGAACACGATCATGGCTCTTTTATATATGTTTAATTATTCAAAGTACATACTCCTAATTGACGTTAATGTATGTATATAATATAGAACGAATACTGTAAACAAATTCTCCGCATTTTTCGATTTGACTGCAACGTCTCCTACTAGTAAACCAGGGAGGGGCCATATCAGTTTTTTTTGTAGTAGTTCCAACACTGACTGGCGAGCAACAGTTCCTGGTTACCGGTTCAGTTCCTGTTCGGTTACACTATACACCAGACTGAATATCATCACGCATAAAGAATATGTTATGTTCCCAATTTTCAAGTCACCAGTTAGGGTATGAATGAACTGCTAATTTTGTCGATCGGACATGATCCGATACGGCACACGACCTGGATCCAAAAACCAAGGTCTGTGGACCTACCCCATGTTTGGCAATGTTCGACCCCAAAAACCCTCTTCTAATTTCTTCCAGGAAGATTGAACCTAATTATGAAAACAGTGTTGCTATTCTGAATCCCCCATTTTGCTCATTATACCCTAGACTTACAGTATAGAATACATAGTTTTAATCACGACGCAAAAATGTAACACCTTAAAGCTCTCCAAAAAACAGCGCGGTACGCGGTAGCGGTACGGTACAGCGGTACTCAGCGGTAGCAGCATACCGCGTCCCCATTGAAACCACCGCGTTACGAGCACGGTACCATCGATAGTGCCGCCTGCGGTACATCGCGATCAATAGTGCCGGCTGCGATACAAAAGTTCAGTACCGCAGCTTTGCCGCGGTACACAAAAGTGTATCGCTGCAATACCCCAACTTCGCCGCGGTATACTGCGTATGCAGTGAGAGCTCGCATATACCGCCATGTAAATTTGTACCGCTGTACCGTACCACTACCGCGTACCGCACTGGTTTGTGGAGAGCTTTAAGCTCTCCACAAACCAGAACTTTTGGATTGCAGCCGGCACTATTGATAGCGATGTACCGCCGGTACTATCGATGGTACCATGCTCGTAACGCGGTGGTTTGAATGGGCACGCGGTATGCTGCTACCGCTGAGTACTGCTGTACCGTACCGCTACCGCGTACCGCGCTGGTTTAGGGAGACATTTAATCATAGCGAAAGAGTTTCTGGAGCCAGATGAAAGATCACAACAAAATCCATAAAAAACGTCTTAACAATTTTTTCGCATCTGATATAGCGTTCGAGATAAACTTCCGCTAAAACTCCGAAACAACAATAAATAACTATTTTCGTTTGTTTTTGGAAAATATTTTAACAACCGTTTACCGTACCGAAAAACGTTTCAAGACAAAATTATAGATTATAGGAAAATTCATAAAAAATGTAATAGGTAAATACTTTTTTCGTATCTGAAATAGTTTTGGAGATAACATCATTTGAAGAGTGGTATATTTGCCATTGTATATTTGCGGCGACCGGTAGCGTAGTGTGTTGAGGCATCAGTCTCATGTTTGACTACCTATTATTAACCTTTTCTGATCAGATCTCGAAATTCTATTATTTTTAGTTTTTTACCCTAGTAAAATGCCGCTTTTCTGTGAATTTTCATATTTCTAAGTTTCTAATTTCTAAGTTTTCATATTTTCTATTTCGTATTTCTAACGGTCTCGAAATGCAAGGGGGGGGGGGGGGGGGGGGAAACTCTGATCACATAATTTCCCCTCTCCTTCTTTTCTCCTTTCTTCAAATCTGAAGAAAATTCCAAAAATGGAATGTACTCGACGGCACCTTTCTTACGATACCCCATTTGCCTATACCAAAGGAAATAAAAGTCGACCTTCATTTCCCCTCTATGGGGACCCCCCCTTAAAGTTGACCTATCAGGACGCATCGCTTTCTCCGGCGAATTAAAGTAATTCTACACATTCCTACAAAATTTCATGTATGTATGTAGCTTAACGACTTCAATGGGCAGAGCATGTACAAAGAATGGACGATGATCGCATGCCTAAGAGAGTAATGAATTCAGAACAAGTCGACGGAGCGAGACTGCGAGGACGACCGAGATCTCGTTGGGAGAGCTCAGTAGGTGTGAACGCCGCGCAGCTGCTGGGCTTCCAAAATTGGAGGACGCGGTCACGTAACCGAGATAATTGGAGGACAGGGATCCAGGCGGCCAAGGCCCGACGTCGGGCTGTCGCGCCACGGTGATGATTATGTAGCTTCAGCCGTTCGTGAGATATTCTATGGACGGACGATTTCATAAGGGTTTTGTTTTTACTTCAAAACCCTAGAAATGTAACTCTGTCATGTTTAGTTCTGCGCGTAGCCAAAATTACCTTGTATTGTAAACTAACATTTCACATTGTGTGGTATATTTTATGCTTTTGGTGTAGTTTTGATTTTTAGTACCTTTATGATTTTTGGATAACTGCACGGTTGGAAATTTCACAGTTTTGGAGTAATTTTTTTTTTGTAAGTGATCCAATATAATTTTTATACCAGTGACTTATAGCATCTCTCCCTCTAATTGCCTTGTCCCCTCCAGGGGCATGGGCGCGTCAACATCTCTAGCATTTCTATGCCTTGTTGACATTTCGATCGCATTATCTACTTTTCGGAAGTGCAGTTGCTAGCACGCACCTCCTATCCGCGCCGTCTTAATACTGACAAGCTCGGAGCACTGTGAGAGTTCTACTAGTACTCACAGGCGGTTTTTGGTCGCGCCGAGATTTGATCTCCGAACTCTAGATTAGTATCGTAGAGCGGTGACCGAACGATCACGGCCACCGAGCGCGACAATAGACTTAGGCCGTATACAGAAGCAGCTACTGAAAAGAAACTGTTCAGTGATGCGAGTTACTAACTAGTTTACTTTGAGTCACTTCCTGTGTAATTAAATAGAACACCGCACACGGCGCTACTAGTTGGGGACTCGTTTGTGATTTTCAAAAACCGATTCGTAATCAGTTTGCTGCTGACTAGCATGTCGAGTCACTAGGTGATTTTAATTTGCGATTTTTCGAAGATGAGTGACCGAAAGACCAACCTGTTGCTGGTGCAGGAGGTTGAAAAACACCAGATTTTGAACAATTTTCATCTTCCTGGCTATTCGAAGAAGCATGAAACGGAAAAGGCGTGGGAAGAAGTCGGGAACGTCGTAAAATTGGCAGGTATGTTCAAATAGAGCTGTACTATTGTCGAAAATATATAGTGAGGCTCTCTTTTCTATTGACTCAATGTAAATTTTGCTATATGGGGAAGGCGTAGACAGTGACAAACTACTAATAATTTAATAAGCATTGTGTTTGTACATATACATCTGTTTACCGTTGCTTAGGCCTGTTCGGTACAGGGTGGCCAAAATATTTTTTCTCCTTTTTGACTTCAGATTCGGAATCAGCGACCCAGCGGCTTGAGTTACCCACTGTTTCAGTTTCTTTTCAGTAGCTGCGTGTGTATACGGCCTTAGACTTATACATAGTTTAGTGAATCTGCCCAAAGAAAGCAAATTATGTCTGTACTCATGTCAAGTTCACGGTCACAAGTTGACTCACATTGGTTATTTAAAAAAAAGACGCTCAAAGTATGACGTGTGTGGTCTTCCGAATTGTGGTTATCCAATTTGTTAATTTATTAATAGAGTCGTCAAGCCGTCAAGAAAAAAATGGGCATGTGAATTCACATTTAAATTTCTGGCTGTAGACCAATTTTCCTTTTTTGAGGAGGCCGAAAATATAATTTAATGATCCAGTACTTAATTAATCACTATCGGTGTTGGAATAATTATCTATCTATAAATGTTTTTTTATATGTATATACACATATTTAGTAAGTGATAAATACGAGTATATACGTCATACTATATATACGAGTATATGTGCACAGAAGTACAACTCAATGACCGCAGAACTAAAGTCACCCACAGTATATTTGCATGGTGAAATGCAATATTTTACTTCACGAGAGTTGTGGTGAATGAATCATGATAAATATTACCTATAAAAAATTTAGAGTCTTTTTTTTATAAAATTGTAAATAAAGCACTTATTGAGAAATAAATTGATTAATCGGGTACTATCAGCATTATGTAATATGTAAACTAGAAAATATTACGATAGCTGGAATTAGCAGATATATTTTAAGCATTAACGTAATCAGAGCAGATTGGGAGCAGTTGTGGCTACTTTCTTAGGCTTATTTAGGGCCGGTTGTCCGATTAAAATTTATCTTAAAAATAAACTGCCATTTAGCACAATTTGATTTTCTCAATATCTGTTTAACGTCATTAATCGGATAAACGCTAACCGTCCCCTAGCCATCGATTAATCTCTTATCCAAAACAAAACACAACTCCAGGTTTCCGGTTGGAAATTTATCTTTAAGAAAAACCCAACCCCTGATACTGGATGCTGAAATTTTGACAGCTAGAACCTTTCACTTTTGTAAGTTCAAATTAAAACCAGGAGTCCGAAGCGTATATACCCTAGACTTGTACAGACCTAGTGGTGATACCAAAAGTACCAATTGGCAACGACCAAGAGCATTAAAAGTGAGATTACTATATGGCCAGTTTATGGAGGAGGCTGGCGATCATTCAGAAGGATCTTGACCATTCTCAAAATCAACCAGTGAACCCACACTACAAATATTTATCGAATTTTTCAAGTCGCTAGCTATATTCCATCGAAAGTTATCGCTCAATTGAAGTCTCACATGCAGGGAAGGGAGAGGTTTCCTTTGTCGGATCCTATGCATTTTCCATAACAACCAACTAGATCCTAGTACAAACATTTGACCAAAATTTCAAGTCACTAGCTTCATTTTATCGAAAGTTTTCGCTTATTTGAAGTTTCATTTCATTTCGTTCGTCGGATTTTACGTTTTTCCAGTATTAGCCAACTGGATCTTACTAAAAACATTTGGCCAAAATTCCAAGTTACTAGCTTCATTTTAGCGAAGGTTATCTCTTATTTTAAGTTTCATTTGTAGGGGAGGTAGGGGGGAACATTCCTGTTTCGCGAATATTAGGAGAATTCTGTCTATTGCATTTAGGGAGAATTTTTAAAATTCCATAATTGCGGGATTTCTACTTTAGGTAGTTTATTTCCACTTTAGGTGGTAAGAACCTAGAACCCTTGTAGGTAGGGATTTGAAGGTCCTAAAGCGGAAATTTCTCGAGTTTTTGGAAAGTTCTCTTTAATCGAATAGAGAGAATTCTCCTAATTTTTGCGAAACAGGAATGTTCCAAATTTTCAACTCGCTAGTGTCATTCTATCGAAAGTTATCGTAATTAAGAGAACATTTACTTTTTTAAATTTGGAGGAGAGGTAGACGTTCTTTCGATCTGATTATGCCCAACTTACTCAAGCAGCTTCTCACCTCAGAGTTACATACCAAAAATCAGGTATCTATGTCAATTGGTTCAAAAGTTATGGACAAAAAACGTGAACAGTAGGGGCGGTAAGAAAATTACCGTTAGTTTTCAACTGATGGATTTTATTTTTCCAGGAGAATATAAGATTACCCTCACGAGTAATCTACTAAAGCTAGAGCTTTTCATATTTATTTAATCGGAAGATATAGATAATTATTTTACGTATGTAGGGGAGGTAGGCGTTTTCTTGGCCTGATCACGCCCATGCCCCATCAATACCAACCAACTAGATCATACTGTCAACATTTGACCAAAATTTCAAGGCTCTAGCTTCATTCTATCGACGTCGTGCCAAAAACAATATACCCTATACTTATAAAGTCTAGGGTATAACATTGAAAGTGGCCATAAAGAACAGAGTTCCTGGAAATTCATTCGATAGAAGAGAATTTGCAACAAACTCAGCTGCAAATGAATTTGCCGAGAGACCGTATTTATACAAAATAGATTTGTGAACGGTAGAATTCCGCCAAGAAAATCAGCTGATTTTGTCATATGTCATCATCATCATCGTGGCGCGACAGCCCGACGTCGGGCCTTGGCCGCCTGGATCATTGTCATCCAATTATCTCGGTCACGTGACCGCGTCCAGCAGCTGCGTGGCGTCCACACCTACTGAGCTCTCCCAACGAGATCTCGGTCGTCCTCGCAGTCTCGCTCCGTCGACTCGTTCTGCATTCATTACTCTCTTAGGCATGCGATCATCGTCCATTCTTTGTACATGCCCTGCCCATTGAAGTCGTTGTAGTTTGACGATTTTCGAGACTTGCAGCTCATCGTACATTTCATACAACTCATGGTTGTACCGGATGCGCCATCCATCTCGATCGCAAACAGCCCCGAAAATTCGCCGTAGAACCTTACGTTCAAAAGTGTCTAGCATGTTTTCGGAGGCTTGAGTTAGGTTCCATGCTTCGCAGCCATAGCATAGCACTGGTCGTATAATGGTTTTGTACACGCGGAGCTTCGTGTTTCTGTGCACATGTTTCGATTTCATTATGGGGAGTACCGAGAAAAAAGTCTTATTAGCTAACTGTATCCGTCGCTTGATTTCGTCAGTTTCGTTGGCGTCCCTTGACAAGTTGCAACCCAGGTAAATGAAGTTGTTCACGAACTCGATGTTGAGGTCCCCCACATTGATGCTTGGTTGTGCAGGTGTCCTTGTCACCGATTGCATCATTATTTTAGTTTTACCCTCGTTAATACGTAATCCAACTTCCTTTGCAGCGGTATCGAGCGTATGCAGAAGTTCTTCTGCGTCAGCCAATCTTCGGGACATGATGTTGATGTCGTCGGCGTACGCTGCTAATTGTGTCGACTTGATGAGTAGCGTCTTGCTGTTGTCCATATTCATGGCCCGAATAACGTATTCCAGTGCTAGGTTGAAGAGCGTCGGTGCCAGTCCATCGCCCTGTTTCAAACCAGTGCGTGTTTCAAATAGATCAGTAAGTCTATTCTGGATCCTGACTTGTGAGACGGAGCTGGTCATCGTCATCTTTGTCAGTCGCACTAATTTGGCCGGTATACCAAATTGTAGCATGATGTTGTACAGTACTCCACGATCGATACTGTCGTATGCCTGCTTGAAGTCGACAAAGATTTGGTATACGTTTACGTTGTATTCCCAGCACCTCTGGAGTATCAGTTTGACTGAGAAGAGCTGATCGGTTGTGGAGCGCCCAGGTCTGAAACCGCTTTGATATTCGCCAATGACTCGTTCTGCGTACGGTTTTATTCTATTTTCGATTTTGTCATATGTGGTCTGAGATAAGTTCCACACTTTATGGCTTGGTAATTTAATCGACGTATGATAAAATGAAAATGCTTATCGGGCTGTTTATAGCTTCGATTAATTTGTGCCCGTGTTGGTTAAGAATGAGTTTAATCGGACATCGAAAAAACTGGCCATAAGATGGCAGAGCAAAAGTAGCCGTCAGGCATATTTTAGAGACCCGTTTTTTTAAACGCAAGAGAAAAGCGTATGTTTAACGTATTTCTTTTGCGTGAAGAAACGCTTGTGTAAATACAATTGCGCTGGGTTTTTACAACGCAAACGTGCGTTTTTATATCGCAAGCATTGATTTTTCAGCGCAAGCAAACGCTTGCGTATTTGCGCTGAAAAAACGAACGCCTGCGGGGAGAAAACAACGCTAGCGATGGAAAATAGGCAAGCGTTGCAGCGCTGGGATATTTGCGTTGAAAAAATATGTAAACGCTTGCGGTGAATAAAGCAAAAATACGCATTTCTCTTGCGTTAAAAAAGCGTTGTATAAACTCGACCGTAGTTCGAAAGAAGTATACTAGTATAGTCTATTTAGTGCCAATTTCGTTTGTCGAAAAAGATTAGTTATACTTTCTTTTTTTTTTAAGTTTCGGTAGAGTCTGCCAGCTATGCTGCTTTCGACGGGCGGCTTTTCTAGCTTACAGTTTTCCCATATACTTTGCTATTGCGCCATAACAAAATAAATAGGAAAACCGCCAACCGCTGGTTAGAAAAACTACCCTTGGAAAGTGGCACTAAGCCTTAAGCTGTCAGACAACCGAAAAATGCTTTTTTTTTGTTAAAAATTAGGATTTATTGTTAGTGCTAATTTAGTACAACCTTCCCGTTGAGAAAAACCATTCGAAGTCGTGTTTTTCGCGACTCAAAGTAATGGGCGTATTTACGTGACATTATCCAAATTGATAATTGTGGCTGTTGCCGCTATTGCACGCAGAACGTGTTAACCGAGTGTTCATATTTGTGTGCTACTGGAGGCTGTGATCTGATAGCGAACATAGCGAGCGAAGCCCATACAAGAGGCTGGTGAATCACAACTGTCTAATAGCCCGAGACCTAGCGACACTATTTTTGGAACATTTATTAAAACAGAATTTTTATTTTTTCATGTCATATGAACGCTTTACTAACATAAAATCAACTCCTGCTGACGCACCAGCGGAACAACGCTTATCAGCAGATTATTAAAAAAAAGTAACGGTAAATGTTAAGGTGGACACACACTAGTGTCCATTTGAGCTCGAGACAACATGGGCGCACTGCAAATGTCGCATGTCCCAGTTTCAGAGACACACACTGCAATCCAATCCATCGCGAGCTAGACGTCATTTTAAAAGTCAAGTTCTATGACGAACGCTATATACACTTATTCGATTTAATTTCACGCACCGTCAGTTGCATTGCAAAAGTATTGCACGAACACCTTGGCGGCCACCAATACGTAAAAACGTTTTCTTTGTTGCTATTTAACACTGACAACACAAAACATAAACAAAATGCGACTGCGTTAAGTATTTCGCGCACACATGTCGCGGCAGTCGGACGTATTTTGGGCAAGTTGAATATCCAACTTGGATTGCGGTGGATTCCGGAATTCCAAAATGGTTCAAGTTGAGAGAACTGCCCACCCTTAGAAAAAGTTATTACCAAAACAACGAAACTAAAGGTTGGGCAATCTTGTGTTGACGACGGGCAAACGAAATAGCGCATAAATATGGAAAATTTTAAAATTTGTTGTTAGCGACTCGCCCCTAAAGAATTGTTTTGCTAATAACTTTTTTTTTCTAAGGGTGGGTAAACGTTAATTTTTCTTGGGCAAACATACGATGGGCAACGAATTGTCCGAATAAACTTCTAAATTTGAGTTTTTTATTTTTTACTAGCATTTTGATGAGGAAAAAAGGGAGGGGGGGGGGGGTTGGGCAACCGAAACTAAAGGTTGGGCAATCTTGTGTTTACGATAGGCAAACGAAATCGCGTGAAATGGCGCATAAATATGGAAAAAAAATTTTTTTTAGCGACTCGCCCCAGACAACTTGTTTTATTCATAATTTTTTTTTCTAAGGGTTGGCAAACGAAACTTTTTCTTGGGCAAATATGGGCCTACGAAGGGCAAACGAATTTCACAAATTGCGCGATTAAAATTATAAATTTACGTTTTTTTTATTTTTTACAATCATTTTGATGTGCTTTAAAAAAAAGAGAGGTGGGCAAACGAAAGTAATGGTTGGTCAATGCTGTGTTAACGATGGGTAAACGAAATAGCGTGTAAAATATATTTGGATTTTCAGTGGTTCCCAACTTTAAAAAAAAAAATACATTTACTAATAACTTTTTTTTCTAAAGGTGGGCAAATGAAAGTTTTTCCCGAGCAAACGTGGGCTAACGATGGGCAAACGAGTTTGCAGTTTGCATGGAAAAAAATCATCTCGAAGTGCCAACTTAACAGACCTCAAAGAAAATTATAAACTAAGCTTTAACAAATATGGCAACGAAAAGTGTCGCTAGCTCCCGGGCTATAATGGCAAGTCACACTATCATTCGCGAAAAACTTGACTGTGGGCGGGATGTACTAACTTAGCACTAAATACAACAAGTAATTATTGATAAAAAAAATATTTTTCGGTCTTAAGCCTTAAGTTGGCAGACGCTATCGTAAATGTTGAAAAAAAAAGTGTTACGGATTTTTTTTCGACTGTGCGAAATTAGTTCTAAATATAACAAGTAGTTTTTGACTGGAAAAAAAGACAACCGTAACTTTAAAAAAAAGTGTATAACTTTTTTCCGACTATACGAAATTAGCACTAATTCTAATGATTTTTTTAAATTGTATGAAATTTGTACCGACAGTACCCAACTTCACACGGCACGAGTCGCGGCTGCTTGAATATACACATTTCTTGAGCTCTCATAGTTATCAATCGAAACATGTACTACTCGATTACAATGATTACGGGAAATTAGAGGGAATGATGCCAGCAAACTACGATAATATCTTGTAAGTTGTGGTAAACGCTCCCAGCACTTTAATCATACACTTGCTTTCATTTCCCATTTTATCTCGTTGCTTTTCTTCGAACGTCTACAAGAAAACTAGGTTTAACCCTCTTTTGCTAAGTGAGTCATCATGTGAGTATATATATTTTTGATATGTATCGTATATATAGGTATAGTATTTAAATTAAACTCGGACATACCGGTATACGTATGTAGGCCTAGGCAGCCCCCGCATAAATAAGGTAGCCAAGGATTGGACTAAGTAAAATGTAACGTAATACTCGTTATACTCGTAGAACCGAATATGTACTCATTTACCCTAACCCCTAGTCAGTGGGACATAGCGCGTCAACTATTTCATGTGACTTAGCTGACGTTTCGTTGGCATAAACCAATTTCGGACGATGCACGTTGCCAGCATGCACCTCCTGCTCCCATTTAGCCGCCTACCTGCGACAATTTTATTACCCCCGCACCACAGGGAAAAGACAAAACAAACATCCTTGGCCACAAACGCCGTGGACGGGACTTGAACCCGTAACGACCGTATTCGGAAATAAGACTGACGCCTCTACGCACTGAAAATGAGTTACTGGTCGCCTCAAGAACCCAAAACATGTGTTTGTGTTGTTTCATAGGTAAAAAAAAACTGACACAACAGTCCAATTGGGACCAAGGCCTCGAGATAAGTTAGCACCATCTCATTTGTAGATGGTGACGGTATGCATAGAAGAGGTGTGTGATCAGCAACACGATCCGCCAGTTATTTACCCCAAATGGGTACTTATTTAACACTTGAATGTGCCTACAGTCTGACATGCAAGTAAGAATCGATCCAGGAAATTGAAGGCGAACATGCTAACCGGTGCGCCATACTATACAGACTACTAGTAATATGATCAATTGCTAGAATTTGCATAATTTAAGTAACAAGAGGGGAAATCAAGGCCAAGTTTTCTTTTGATGATGAGAATATTCCATTTTGGGATACTTGACTCGGTATTGATCGATCTGTGCCCATGGCATGAGAAAAAAATTGGGATAATTCACTCGCTCTTTGTTAAAAAAAAGTAAAAATAAAAAAAAAATAAAAGTAAAATAACCCCCTTGCGACTCAATTCGGCATGTTCGAACCGAAGCCCGGATTCCGCGAATTCGCCAACGCGCCACTCGACTTAAAAATCCAGCTGTCGTACAGCAGTACAATGATCATCTTGTCCTGAAGGAGGTGATACCATCCTTGGCACAAGCCCCGATTGCCGATACGCCTTTAATGTTCGACGTATCATGGCAGAAAGAAAACAGCTGAGGGAACATTTAGCTTCAGCGACAGACGACAATCGGTCAACTTTACCGCCAGAAAGCTCCGGAAGTTTAGCGTTGTCTTCGACCCGATAAAACAGAGTACGCTAAATATTTATAACAATTTAAACGCTGTACATGGTGTCGTCAAGGAGTTTCTAGGCGGTTGTAACGTCGGGTAAAAGGCAGTCTTGGAAAGCTTCATATCTCAAGGTCAACATACACGGGAAGCATTTTGGTCGCGAGCATGCATCGAATCACGTCAAACTCAATAGAAAAACAAATCTCCTCATTTCCACCGTTCTATGATATTTGATGGTTCGATGGAAGTTCGGTCGTGGTTCTGGGCGATCATGTGTGGCGACCTTAAGAAGAAAATGAGAATGAGGAGATGCAAAGAGCATTTCGGTAGGGTTTTCAATAGTGAAATTATTGGTTTTCTTTGACGTAGCGCATATACGGTCAACTGCCACTATTAAAGAGGAAATGGTTAGGTTAGGGTGGCTGTTTTTTTAAAAGAACCAGAAGGAAAACCCAATTAGCGCAGGTTCGCGCCGTTTTGATGCTACAAAAATGCATGCAAGAGAGATACCATTCCGATTGAAGTCTGTTAGGGGGATTTACCTGGGCGTTACCGTAAATCCAACCTGTGAGATTAAGAAAACCCCGTATATGTTCACGTGACGTAGCAGCAATGTGTTTCTATCTTAAGACACCTTATGACAATTATATTTTAGTTAGAGCTTATCACGTTGTAGTAATACATACTTCCTTTGAAAACTTAGCGAACACTTTCACCATAGGTATATCCAAATGAAAAAAAGTACAATCGAGTCGACTCCACTACATATATGTAGATCATTCAATAAATTGGATTTCATCGAGCTTCATATATGGTAAATGTATGTGGGACTGTTCGATGACATAATGGAATGTGAAAGAAGCAAATGACAAATGGTTCGCAAATTAAATTTTATCCGCGATAGTTTTTGATGGAGTTCTGGTACAGGTATCTTATCCTGTTGATATGTTTCTTAGCTGAAGAGTTAGATGGCGCTTAGTGCACACATGCGCTGATTCTAATACCTCTGGTGTGCGAGCGCGATAAGATAAGTACTTAGCCTCACCGCCCGATGGCACCACTATCGCAATACGATACTGCGATACTGTGTACGGTGACTCTTCTCCTTCGATGGCGACCGTCAAAAATTGGTTTAACGAGTTTCAACGTGGTCGCACGTCAGTTTTTGATGAGCCACGCCCAGGTGCCCCGAAAACGGCTACCGCCGAGGATAACGTGACAATAATCCACGATCTCGTATTGGCAGGTTGCCGATTGCAGGTGCGCGAGATAGCTGAAACAGTAAGCATCTCAAAAGACCGCGTGAGTCATATCCTGTATGAGAAAGCTGTCGGTGCAATGAGTGCCGCGTTTGCTCACTCCGGACAACAAGCGCAACCATGAGACCACTTCAGAGCAGTGTTTGACGCTGTTTAAGCACAATCCGAAGGAGTTTCTGTGTCGTTTCGTGACCGTCGACGAAACATGGATCCACTGGTACACACCAGAGGCCAAGGAACAGTTGAAACAGTGGACTTCACCCATAGCGAACGTGCTCCGAAGAAGGCGAAGACTGTTATCGGCCGGAAAGGTGATGGCCACCGTTTTCTGGGATTCACAAGGTGGAGAAGGGCAAAACGCTCACAGGGCACCAGTATGCCGAATTATTGAGCCGATTCGACGCCGAATTGCAGAAAAAACGGCCCATTTGGCGAAGAAAAAAGTGCTCTTCCACCATGACAACGCACCGGCTCACACCTTCGCCGTCGCCACGGCCAAATTGGTCGAATTGGGCTACGAACTGCTGCCCCACCCACCGTATTCTCCAGATTTGGCCCCGTGCGACTTCTTTTTGTTTCCAAACTTGAAAAAGTCACTCGCCGGGCAGAAATTTGAGTCGAATGAGGAGGTCATCACTGCCACGGAGGTCTACTTTGCAGACTCCAGAAAACGTATTTTTCAGGCGGGTTCAAGAAGTTGGAGCATCGCTGGGTCAAATGTATCGACCTAAGAGGAGACTATGTTGAAAAATAAATCGCCACTTTTCCAAAATTTTCGTTTTTCTTTTGTAGGCTAAGCACTTATCGAACCGCCCTCGTATGTATGTATATGCCAAAATATATTTGCATCGAGAATATACCGAAGTTTGAGTTTACTGTCGATTTTTGTATTCCTTCGTGACCTATTGAGAACAATTGATACCACGCCCCATGGTTCTGAACTGTTATGTATCGTTTGTTTTATATCCTGTTCTACTCTGTTCTGTCACAAAGCATCGCGGTTAATATACAATAAGCAAGGACACCATACCCATTTGTTTCTACGAGACCCTATATCAGACCTGAATCTGCATGGATCCAAGATCGGTGTCATTTTGTATGGAATTTAAACCAGATCCAAATGAAACGAACGCACATACGAGTATTATATTAAGATCTCATAAGAACTTGGTTTGCAACTTGTGTTTAGTCAATTCAGCAGACATAGTACATTTGTATTAACCACAAATGACATTGCAAGCGGTAAAATACAAAGTACTAAGTCGGGAAAAAATCTACACAAAAAGCGTTTCAACACGAAGATTACCAAACCAAATGTGGTCAGCTCCCATTTCATTTACTTGCATATGCAAAAATCAAGTGCATGAATCTGAAATCTTAGAAATCACTGCGAACTTTTCCATGCTAGAAGTATCGGAAAGATGTGACATTTTATACATATTTAGGACATTATTTACTGAATATGGTTTGGACTTGATGTTATAAATTTAACGACAAATGTGATATTAAGGCAGATTCGAACGAACAACAATACATGCACAAAGACATCCTATTTGAAACATGATACTCAATTTCCCTAACCCCTTGTGGGGTATAGCGTCAACTGTTCCATGTGGCCCAGTTGACGTTTCGTTGGCATAATCTGGTTTTGGAGAATGCAGTTGCCAGCATACACCTCCTGCACATCCATGGCCACGAACGTCGTCGTCGACGGGATTCGAACCCGAAACGCCGGTAGTCAAAAATGAGACTGATGCCTCAACACACTGCGCTACCGGTCGCCCTGTAAAAAACCGATTAAAAAAAAACTGAAATCCTAAGAGCTTTATCGGTTGTTCTCTTATTATGCAGGAACGGTCCGAGTTAAGTACCAAATTGGATTAGTTTAATAAGATCGGGAATTTTTTCACGAATCTGGTTAAATCGCTAACTTTCGATGATTATTTTTTGCGTTTAAGCCTTATTATTATGTTAGGCCAAATTAATCTAATGTCGGCACTACATTATGCGTGACTCGCCGAGTCCCGAGCCAAGTGGAAAACACGTTGTGAACGCCCAAGCACCTTGCGTCTCTCCCGGCCAAAGATTAAGATATTGCGAACAATCGCCAAACACCGAGCATTTTGTTCACTCGATTATTCTTCAATAAAATACACTCGGCTTAAAAATGGCCTACAGTACGAGAAGGCTCGAGTGATGGAAAAAAAAAAATTCTCGGTGGATTCAACCCAGTCGGACAAGAATCGATACTGGACCGGTCCTGGATCGATGACTGTCTACTAAGGAATCGATGACTTTATCGGAGACACGTCGGAGATATTTGTATGGGCATGGCCGCTTTTGCGATACCGAAAATGAGGACAGGAATCGATCCAGAATCGATGACGGTAGTCGATGGAGAATCGATGACAGGAGTCGACGTAGAATCGATACTGGGGTCGAATTGGGATCGATGACTGTAGTCAACGTGGAATCGAATCCGGATCGATGACTGGAATCGATTCCGGACCGATGACTGTAGCCAACGAGGAATCGACACAGATCGAATTCGGATCGATGGCTGTATAAATGGGTTGAATCTAGCCTGATATACAATTCGTCCAGAAACTAAAAGTGTCGTGATTGATTTCACGGCACTTTTAATTTAACGGCGGATTGTATTCATGGCTTACAAAACATACATATTCCTTTATTCCATATTTCATATATGACAACATACGCCGCCAAATGCCAGATACTTTCAAATGAATTCAAATTTCAGGCTAACTCGATACATAATTTAAAACATTTGAATTTTCCCAGCTTCGGAGACAAACCGATGAATGGAACCGGTAAGGAATAGAAGACTTTGCGATTCCACTGGAATCGGAGACAAATGTCCGACTGGGAATACATGTACTTTGTTTACACGTGAGCATTTCCCTGAACGTGAAAGTGAATACAATAACAACAATATGGTGTTCACGGTTCGGATCAAGCAATGTTCCCGTCCATCAATGATGACTGGGAACAGACGAGAATGCTTGCCGCACAAAATGAAAATGTACCTTTTCATATGGATGCATCTTTTTAAGGGTCAACAAACGAAGGATAATTTTCTGTTTACGGGTCCATGAGCAAATATGTATCATTTCAGCAGCCCATCTGCCTTCATATCCTCCGTTGAAGCTAGCCGGGAACGAAATTTGCTTGGTAGTTGTTGGTATACTAGTCTAAATGCTTAAGAGCAACGCAGAATGCTCATGCGAATGCTCCATGATTTGCTCAATGAAGGAAATGAAGAACACGGTATTTGAATCGAGCTGACTGAAGGCGACAACTTACGGAAGCCACATCCCGCGGAGGACATAAGGGCTGGTAAGGAAGAAACGTAACATAATGACATGGATATGTCTTATCGCTGGGGGTCATCCTGAAATTTTTCACGTAATATGTCGCGATATTGTTAAGGGAAGTGTAGCTCCGTTAGTTTTCATCTCACGAAAATCGTTTAGTAGTCGCTGGAAAACTCAATTTATCTCAAAACTTGTACTGCCAAAATCCCTACTCCTCCTACCTACCCACTACTCGGCCTAATACTCCATAAAATTGAATTTTCGTATAATCACAAAATCCGCACCATTCTGCCCGATTTTCATCATATTGACTTCATGTACCATCGGTGTCGTACGTTCTCATAACTTGAAGGTTATGCAGAACAGGTGCCGTTGGTTGGTTGGATCCGTTTCTGAAAATGTTACACCCCGAAAACCACTACATATACTACTACAGCTTAGTCCTCGTATCCTCTTACCCAGTTGGGGCGACCGGTAGCTCAATGCGTAGAGGCGTCAGTCTCATGTCTGACTACGGTTGTTACGGGTTCAAGTCCCGTTCACGGCTTTTGTGGCCATGTTGTCTTCCCTCTGTGATGCGGGAGTAATAATAAGCAACAACATCATGCAGGCAACGTGCATCGTCTGAAACTGCTTTATGCCAAAGAAACGCCAGCTAATCCCCATGGAATAGTTGATGTGCTATGCCCCATTCAAATCCAAAAAATGACAGTTTAAGGCACATTTGACATAACGATTATTTACAGTGCATGCAGATACACCGGTACATGCATATGGATTATTCTACCGAATGCGTGGAACATGTTTTGTCGAAGATATTGACGTAGGTTTTATCGAAATCCAAGTATCGTTAATTATACTGGATGAAATCATTCGGCAAAACATGCTAAACGCATTCGATAGTCCTAAGCCATATACCAATGTATTTGTATGCAGTGCAAATACTCACCATCATTTTGATTTAAGTACGAGGTATAAACGAAGTCCTAGTAGATTGAGCGTTCAACATGCGCAAGGGAATAAATTACCTCCCTTTTCGGATCAACCTTTTCGGATCAACCTTTCCGGATCCTTCCACCCAATATTTTTGGCCGCAAACTCGTTTTTTTGGATTTCTAAGCCGCACTACATTACCAAACAATTCAATGTAAATTTGTAAACCGCAAGTGCTCCCACAGCTTCTAAACTCGGTCTAAAAGACGGGTCGGATAGGAAGTGCATGCAATTAACAATGCAAGAGATGTTAACGCGCCATTGCCCCTGGAGGAGTTGTAATGAACCATATTCTGGTGTGGTTGTGCTGCTTCCACCGGCATATCTATGGTAGCACCTGGTGAGTCAGGATCTATCGGTGGCACGAAACCAGAGACCGAGGGTCCCATTACGCCTGGACCTCAATGCGAGCGCGGGGGCAAGTGAGCGGTCCACCAACCATTCTATTCTTATCGCCTAATTTTTTGTTATTCACCATTTTTACCTCCCCTGTTTGTGCTGTCTTCCTCACGCCTATGAATTTTTGTTAATACAGGCAGGGGCAACGATCAGCGAAAACCCCACCCACGTCGCCCGAACTGAGCTACAGCAAGCATAGGCCGCTGCTTAGCTCGTTGAGGGCCCTTTTTCATCGCCAGACGGCACGGCCCGACCTTCACGGCCATTATGCTACCTTAGGCTCCGTCCCCACGGGCATCTTCGGATGCCCACCAAACCGTCCATAACAGAGTCACGGCAATTAGCATGATCTGATCGCGACGCGCCGCTACCGCTAGCTGGAGGCGTTAGGAGTAGTGCCTAGTGAGGTTGTACACCACAGTAGCGGACGAATCAGGTGATAATTTTTTGTGGTGTTTTCCCCCCAAAATAGAGAAAAGTAGTTAAGACACACATATTTGGAATAGAATTACTTATTTATTTATTGAAGGTATTACTGAACAGGAGACAATCCCCATAGAATCAACCACACACTTTTTAAAGCATTTCAGAACATATAGTAATATACATAACCTCTATATTTACGCTGATAATGTGTATGTTAAGAACTAATATACATACTGAAGATCAAACAAATCAGAATATGCCAGGCGATACGTCGGCTTCAGAGTGCATGCCAGGCACAACTGTCTGAGTGTTTTTAGAAATGGATAGAGGCTTAGCCAGAAAGCTTAAATTCAATTTTGAACCCCATGAAAAAATTCTAACGGTACTTACGGGTTGTTTTATCTTTTTTTTGTCTCTACCTCAGTCCATGTTCGTCGCATAATAACATATATTACATCCATTATACTATCCATTACAAAAATACCTTCAACTTTTGCATACAAACTGTTTAGTTTCAACCAATACGTAAAATGTTACGACGCAATAAAGTTGAAGAAATCGACTTTCGTATCAGTTTTGCGCAAATAAGTCAATAACAGAGCATTTCTGCATAAAATGTTGAAGAAGTGGAAAATTATCGCTCCGCTGAGTAGCGGCTCGATGGAGCAAGTGTATTTGCTAGGCTCAGCAGCCGTAGCGCCACGGTAGCGCTACCCGCTTATGAATGCACACAATGATTCGCAAAACGAATTTCTCAACTTCGTACAATTATACGTATTTATCTAAACAAAAAATTTTGAACGCGAAAGTTGTTGATAATTTTATAGTGGATAATAGAATATTTCATTTGAAATTATGTGACTAACGCGGTCCGAGAAAAAAATAAATAAAAAAAAAACGCATAATTTTGCGGGGGGTGCAAATTTGAATTTAAGCTTTCTGGCTAAACCTCTATCGATTTCCTTAAAAAAACTCAGACAGTACCTGGCATGCACTCTGAAACTATCATTCACCTGTCGTAGAACCACAAAATAATTTCTAAACAAATTTCATCCCTAAAAAAACTACAATTCGTTCTTGCTATAGGCCTAGGAGGATTATTTGTTGCTGCCATTTCCTGAACTGAATCCTCTTCTAGTCTAGACTCGTAGAGTGGTATTTACATATAAATATGGATTCAATGTGTATTTATACCTGAGTATGTCCATTTCCTATGCGGCGACTGGAACAATCACATAGCAACGAGACATACTCTGGGCGTCCCTTGACTATAGGTGTGCAGCGCCACTGTTGTCGTTACATTCTTCGCATGGGAATTCGACCTAAAGAATATTGATTATCTTGCTGTACATCGTTTCCTTTCCACACAAAAAAAGCATGGAAATTTATCAGTACACAGTTTACAAAACTGGATCATCAGGCTATAATTAGATATAAAGATTTTAATTATATTATGGAATCATGAGCAATCCTCATTAGTTTACTAAAGATTTCATTTATTTATAGATTTAACGGAAATAGATCTGGGGATAGTGGATGGGAATTTCTGGAGCATTTCTTAGTGTGCGTTGGATGCCATCTTATTATTAGATCAATCCTAGCAGAACTACAACGCTTGAAGTAAAAATTAAGTAAATACATACGTAATATATTCGCAAAAATTTAAACGAAAATTGAATTGCTCTAGGCTAGGGTATCCAAGTATTGGGAAGCTTTGGGCTTTAAGTTAGACAACAAGCCACTTGTTGTTTGTGTAATGTCGGCTTTTGTCTGCTTTTAGGGTAGTGTAAAATGCACTGCGCTGTAAAAAAACATTTTTTATGTTTAATCAATTCCATCTGTAGAACTAATGAAATTAAGGTGATACTCATTAAAGTCTGGGCAGAATATATTTTAGTGATTGACTTAATTAGTTGCGTTTTTTTTAACAATGGGTTAAGATAAGTTAACTCGTGGAGCGAAAAAAAAACGATCAAGGGCAGCCATCCAGGTTAACCTTTTATGCCTGCTACAGACAATGGCCCATTGCGATGGTGACTTTGATGGCCGCCATCACACACCAAATGTCAATTCAAACATTTTCAAATATTGTCCGTCCACACAATGGTCTTCGATTGGCCATCAGGAAATTGCGTACAGTGGGCCACTGAAATTGAAAGCTGTCGCTCTGTGCGTCACGGCAGCTATAATCAAACGGATCGTGTACGACAGAAGGTCGGTTGTAGTAGCATTGCGATAATTGTGTAGTGGCCTGTCAACTTAAATAAGTTGCTCAAAGTTGTGTCCGCGATCAGCCATCGCGTGGAGGAAAATGGCTCTCATCCAATGGCCCATCGCTTTTGACAGAAATGACGGCTACGCGGCATTGGCCACTGAACGCCCGTCCACACAATGGCGATGGCCTCGAATGGCCGGGGCTGGGCCGTTGTCTGTAGCAGCTATTAAATGTCATGTCGTGCCAATCAGAGTAGTCTGATCCGCATTCAAAATTGATCGTAGCGACAAGCAATTATCAATATAGCCGCCTAAATATTCGTGTTTCGGAAAGTAAAGCTCTGCCATTCGACATCTGTCAAATGTCAGTGTATTCCAAACTGGTATTGGTTTAGTTGAAGGTTTAACATTTTACAAGATGGAACGTTTTACGACTGAAAAACGCGTTCATATTATTAAATTATTCTACCAAAATGGTGAATTTGCGGTGGCCACGTTTCGTGCATTACGCGCAGATTATGGTCGACATAATCGTCCCAATGAGCGCACAATTGCCTACACAGTGAAAAAATTTGAAGAAACTGGATCGGTGACAGACATTTCCACACCTGTGCATCATCGTTTTGCTCGTTCGACCGAAAACATCGCCGCTGTGAGTGAAAGTGTGGCCGAAGACCCGAATTTGTCGATTCCGCGCCGATCCCAGCATTTAGGCCTATCTTACGGCACATTGTGGAGCATTTTGCATTTGGACCTTCATCTCCATCCTTATAAAGTCCAGCTCACGCAAGAATTAAGGCCGACTGATCACAGATTGCGTCGTGAGTACTCAAATTGGGTCCTCGAACAGCAGGCCACCCATGCCGATTTTTCGAAGAAAATCTTCTTTAGCGATGAGGCCCATTTTGCGCTCGGCGGCTATGTAAACAAACAAAATTGTCGCATCTGGGGCAGTGAGCAACCGCAAGTGACCGCTGAGAAACCGTTGTACCCGCAAAAAGTGACTGTTTGGTGTGCATTGTGGGCCGGCGGCGTCATTGGGCCGTTTTTCTTCGAAAACGATGAAGGAGCCGCCGTTACAGTCAATGGCCAGCGCTATGGCGCCATGATTCATGACTTTTTTTGGCCGGAAATTGAAGATATGGATCTCGACAATATGTGGTTTCAACAAGACGGGGCCACATGCCACACCACGCGACAAAATTTGGCTTTATTGCGCGAGAAATTCCCAGGACGCGTAATTTCGAGATTCGGCGATGTGGCTTGGCCAGCAAGGTCTTGCGATTTAACGCCGTTAGATTTCTTTTTGTGGGGCTATGCGAAGGACCGTGTTTATGCCAACAATCCCACGACGATTGGTCAATTGAAGGACGAAATCCGTCGAGTTATAGCCGAGTTATTGCCCGAAATGTGTGAAAAGGTAATCGAAAATTACCTCAAAAGAATCGAGTCCTGCAAGCGGTCCCGTGGGAAACATTTGACAGATATTGTATTCCACGTATAATGGCATAATCCAAACTTTATTATGAAATAAAAATTCCATCGAAATTCAAATATTTACTGTGTTTAATTTAAGTTTACTTTCCGAAAGAGAAAATGGATAACCCTGTACTAGTGACGAGAAAATATAAAAAGTGGAAACTGCGAATGAACTGTCGTCGAAACTTGGCACCAATTTTAAAATTAACGTCAAGCATGCCTATAGGCGTGTTTTTCTGGTACAAGTTATCGAGTTCAGGTTAGTTACCCCAATGGCCCGTATAGGTTTAAGTTGTTGTAGTAATGCATGGAGATACCCTAACCTGCAGCAGATAAATGTTCAAAAAAACACACTGTAAAATGATTAATTTTCTAGAAGAAGTGCATAGTACGATTGAGTCCGAGTAAATGCTTACCTGGAATTACCCACGAACATGCGACTATGACACTTGCAAATGCGAATGTATTTCGACATGCATATAATTGTACTTACGTACATATGTAAGTATATGGATCATATTGCTGATAAAACAGATGTGAATGTGATGTGTTGCATTAAAATGTTTGTCCACTATATTGTTATTTCATATTAATTTGACGGTCATTTGTGTGGACAAGAAATGATTCATCACAACGAGAGCGGTTGTTTCACTTAATCTTTTTTTACTGAGTCATCAAAATATTTATTTAATACTGTCAACACAATTAGCTGGAAGTTTAGCCATCTTCCATTTAGAGCATAAATAACTAATACGGTATTATTATGGGAAAATAGGCCTGTGTATAGCAAATTTAAACTTTTTGTATCGACATAATTTTTACAAGAAATCGTGGTAATAAGAGCTTTGCACTAAATTCAAGAGTTGGTAGTGGCAAGGCAATTTCCTTGTTCGATTCATCATCATCATCGTGGCGCGACAGCCAGACGTCGGGCCTTGGCCGCCTGGATCGTTGTCCTCCAATTGTCTCGGTCACGTGACCGCGTCCTCCAATCTTGAAAGCCCAGTAGTTGCTCGGCGTCCACATAAGTATGTATACTGAACTCTCCCAACGAGATCTCGGTCGTCCGCGCAGTCTCGCTCCGTCGATTCGTTTTACGTTCATTACTGTCTTTGACATGCGATCATCGTCCATTCGTTGTACATGCCCTGCCCATTGAAGTCGTTGTAGTCTGACGATTTTCGAAACTTGCAGCTCATCGTACAGTTCATACAACTCATGGTTGTATCGGATGCGCCATCCATCTCGATCGCAAACGGCCCCGAAAATTCGCCGTAGAACCTTACGTTCAAATGTGTCTAGCATGTTTCCAGAGGCTTGAGTTAGGGTCCATGCTTCGCAGCCATAGCATAGCACTGGTCGTATAATGGTTTTGTACACGCGGAGCTTCGTGTTGCTGTACACATGCTTCGATTTTATCATGGGGAGTACCGAGAAAAAAGTCTTATTAGCTAACTGTATCCGTCGCTTCATTTCGTCAGTTTCGTTGGCGTCCCTTGACAAGTTGCATCCCAGGTATATGAAGTCGTTCACGAACTCGATGTTGAGGTCCCCCACATTGATGCTCGATTGTGCAGGTGTCCTTGTCGTCGATTGCATTATTATTTTTTTGAGTTTTAGGCTCGTTGATACGTAGTCAAACTTCTTTTGCAGAGGTATCGAGCGTATGCAGAAGTTCTTCTGCGTCGGCCAATCTTCGGGACATGATCTTGATGTCGTCGGCGTACGCTGCTAATTGTGTCGACTTGATGAGTAGCGTATTGCTGTTGTTCAAATTCATAGCCCCGAATAGCGTATTCCAGTGATAGCGACCAGGTCTGAAACCGCTTTGAAATTGGTCAATGTTCGATTCAGTTCAACAAAAATCAGTTCCCATACAAAACTACTGACCAGCCTTTAATCCAGGTTTCGTGTGGGATCATATATAAACAGAGTTGAAAGTGAATTGGTTGAAAGTAAACTTGTTTCTTGCCCTGTATAAATGTATACTAATTCCGCAATGCGCCCTCACCCACGTGGCCAAGTAAGTGTGTGGAGGCTGTTTACATTCGCTCGTCGCAAATCAGTTCCGTTCATTTGTATCGAACACGGCTATTATCGCTTTTCAATCCAAATGGTTGAATTTTATCATTATAAAAATAACATCTCCTTTGCATTGCATATACCATGACAAGCACATCACGCATACATAGATCATAAGCTGATCAATTGTGATACCACAACCATAACATTACTAATTTTAGAACCAGCCTGAATTAGTGATAAAACGATGAAGGCAACCAATATTTGCATTTAAAAAAAGACACATCCAAAAATGTGAGATTTTATAGTTTCTTGCTTAAGTCTTTTCAATAATTTTAAAGAAAAAAATTTCCAGACATTAGCCGTGGTCCGTGGTTTAACCAAATTTGGTGCATAGCTTCCTTTGTTTATTATTTATAAGTATCACACGGTTATATGCTGGTGTTGCTGGAGATGTGCGTCAGAACAAAAGGACTCCCTTAATCATGAAATAAAATACAATAGAAACCAAAGATGGTAGATATTCTGACTAGTGGTAATGACACCAATCCACTGGAGTTCGGTTAAAGGCATTTAGAGTCCTTTGCTCAGGACTAATGGCATTTTGCGTCCATTGGAGAAGAAAAACGACACTCTTGGAAAAAAAAGTGATATCAAGGCATGATGGATATCATATGACTGGGGGTGTTGAGACAAATGCAGTAGACTACTATTGCAGGCGTTTTGAGTCCTGTGAAGATGAAAAAGAATGTTCTTGGCAAGGAAGCGATATCCAGGCAAGATGAATATCATATGACGAGGGGTGATGAGGCGGATGCAGTCAACTACTGTTGAAGTCATTTTGCGTCCTATAGAGAGGAAAAGGGATTTTCTCGGCCAAGAAGCGATAACTAAGCATGATAGATATCATACGACTGGGGGTCGTAGTGCGAATGCACTAGAGTACTGTTGATGGCGTTTAAGTCCTTTAGTAAGGAAAACAGCATCTTCTTAGGCATAAAATGAAATAGAAACCAAATCTAGAAAATATTGGTCTCGACTTAAGAGACACGTAGGATATAAATAACTCAGCGGACATCAAGGGCCGAAAGACATAATTTCATCGAAGGCAACTCATAGTCATGCCAGAGGAACATTTACTCAATGATGTCCACCTAAAGAATTAGCGAAATTTTTCAAAGCACATCATTTACAACTTAAAAGCAAATGGATGAAAATAAAATGTATATGTATGTGACGGACCTAAAGTACCGGTGAACATCATCGCTCTTTTCGTGTAATTTTATGTTAACGCCAAAACTTAGGGGATACCCTTTAACGGAATAGAATAGCCTTGGCTTCAGGTAAATTGAAGTAAGGGAGTTGGGATGTGTTGAACTGTATCAGGTAGAATTAAATGTCAGTGAACGTTTAGTTTGAATTTCTGCAAGTCGTAACTGCAGCGGAAAACAGACGATGGTAAACCCTTCCCCATTCGGGTTGTCCTGCATACGAATGAATCATGACATTTTACAGTTCCCCTGATAGCTCCGATGGTAAGATGGTGAGCACGACTAACCTACTGGGTATTGCGTAAGGGAAATGCAAAATCGGCAATTAGATTGCATACTTCATGAGAACAGCGGCAGCTGAAGTATCGATAAAAAAAGGATAGGCAACCAACGTCGTGTCTGTGCTAAAGTAATTCAATGCGGCAAGTTATACCATAATCACCAAGTCTGAAGTCTGAACACTTTTGTTCTAAGACTTTATTTCAAGTTTAATTAAACTGTAGTTCGGCGTAGAAATGTAGAATCATTGTTCGGGCAATTCTAAACCAAAAAATTGATAAAAAATGGATGAAAAAAAAATCCATAAGCAAAAAACTTTCGTTTTAGGATTCGGGTTCCGGTTCTGTTAAAATATGTATAAGTTGAGAATCTATGGAGCTAAAATTTGGTATTAATTGCACCAAGTTGTTTCGGGTGTTATTCTATTCCTTAGGAAAATGAAAAAAGATGTGATATGCTCCAAAATATCTACCCTGTTGTAAAGAAAACTCATCAGCCGCAAAAAGGAATGATATGAACATTATTCTGCCAAAGTACTCGTAACTCTGCGCCTGACTCTAGGGTATGCATACTGAACTCTAATTAAATTAGTTTATTTATTTTAATGCTGAGTGGTGTCTTTTGCGGCTGATGAGTTTTTCTTTGGCTGGAAACTTTTTACAACAGGGTTGTTTTTGGGTCATACAATTACAATTGCAGTGTCTTGCTCATAGTCCCCTGCCTAACGAATTCACCAGCGTGGATGTTTCCGGTAAAGCCACAATGGCCCGAAATCCAGCACACGACAATATTAAAATACTTCCCCGTCTTAAGGGCGAACGACATTCAGCTTTCAGCTACAATCTTGGATGGATCTAATTGCGGCTTGGACATCTGTAAAGACTGTGATATATGGAGTGCCGCCTTTGTCAGATTATAGCCTTCAAATTAGCAGTAACTTCCGCCTGGAAAACACTACAGTGATCGGACGGACTGTAAGGCATAAGTTTAGTTTAGAAGAGTAAAAATCATTAGTTTCCAATCCAATGCATTGTCAGGCTTAGTGCCATGTGTATAGATTCCCAGATTCAAATAAAGTAAACTCGCTCTAGGTTCACTGATTCCGAGAAGAATAGTGCCAAGAAAGTTATTTTCAGACACAAATACAGTAGAGAAGCAATCCGTAGCGGCAGGGATATATACTAATGACCTGTTTCACGACGACGGGAGCCGACACTAGATGCAAACTGCTCACCGATAATATCCAAACGAAGCAGCTTCAGCAGGATCTTCAAGGGAAACCACAGTAGATTAATTTATGGTCAGGTCCAGATATCGTGGCAGTAATTTTTATCAAATCGACGTACGCCTTCGTAGCTGTGTCAACTAGAAATCGGTGAAAATCGGCTATTCGGATGTTGACAGATCGAATCTCCAGTTCCCAAAATATTGTAGATCCACTACATTGCATTATTATGCGGATACTTGATAGCTATTCCTATTATCATTACAAGAAGTGTAAATAAATGTACTTTGTTCACCCAGAAGATAACAATGAAAGATAAAATAAAAATTCAATTTAATCTTTAGGTACCCTATTTTGATTAATGATGATAAAAATAAGTCGATGAATCATAGAAGCCAATGAACCGTATCAGGAAATAAGACTTTTGTAGGGCACTTGGGCTGAAGTTGATGGAAACAGTAAACAAGACTGTTTATCTGTTAAATATTATGTACTTACTTTTCACTTGTAAAACTGGAACAACAATATAAATGGCATAAGAAAGCCGCATTATTCGCATTTCAAGTAGATTAGCTATAAGACATACCTACACATCCTAATAAAATAAATAAATATAAATAAACCAAGCTCCGATAGATAGATTGAAAGGGGGCCAACTTTCTTTTGATCCTTGATAATAATATAAGTCGCCATGTAATTTTTAAACAGTAGACAATAAATACCATGCGTTCTTGGGCCATATTATGTACATCCGTAGAATACACACGGTCCGAGAGGTATTTAACTCTCTCCTAAATTACCAGGAAGCAGGTAGAAAGCGAAAAACCTAACAAAAAGTTTTAGCTAATTCAAGTGTCAGGATGGAACGGTCAATTTAATACACAAAAGTGATTAAAATTCAGTTTTCTTTTATGTGAGATAAGATAATTTTAAGGCAAAAAAAGGTCTGTAGATAAGCACCTCATATATCAGATGTGGACATACATATTTATAATTTATGTAAAAATACTTTCTAAAACAAAGGTACAAATTTCCTGCAATCAAATGACAACAGTCCCAAATCATCCGATTAGATTGTGTCTTGGCGGGTCCATTAATACAATGTCTGATACTTATGTCTTATGTGGACAGCCTGGTGATGTTAATGACCGTGATGGATAGGATATTACCCAAAATACTTGGCCATGAAAATTAGGTCGAACAATTTAAGGGTACTATTTACGTTCCTCGAGAGTAAAAAGAATTGATGTCTTTCGAGTTAGCCACGAGTATCTACACGGTGTCCCAATTCGAATGGGCACGCTCTTCACCACGCGATTAACCATGTAATCCTGAGCAAAAAAAAGTATGCATTTAAAAAAAAATCAAATTTCCTAACGCTTTAGCTGCTTTTATTAATTACTGTACTGTATCGTAGCTTAAACTTTACCATAAAATAATAAATTTAGTTCATAAAAATAACTTAATCTATTTATGTACTAGAACTAGATATGCTCTTCAAAAAGTGGAAATTGTTTTACTCTCATACAATGTTGCTATTTTATTTGGGTTTTCTCGATTTTTCACCTTCGTATTATATTAAGTTTAGTACATTAAAAATCATCTCGATCTTATCGTTATCAAATTGTGTGATCATCATTCTATCCTACTTACATAATTTGTCGCAGTTGCAGTCCTTTAAATGTGAAAAATAGGATTTTTTTGCATTGAAACGTCAAATACTTCTATAAAAAAAATTGTAAATGTCATGTTTTGCATGAAAAAGTCTCTTTTCAGTGCTTATATTTCACATGTACGCCTTCAACTGCTCAAAATGAGGTAATTAGGATGAAATATAGTTGACACGATTTGATCATAATAAAACAGCAAGGGTTTCATGTAATAAAATCAATATCAACATCTAGGTGAAAATTCGAAAAATTTCGAATATCTAAATTTTAAGAAATTAAAGCAACAATTCTTACTTTAAAGAGCTTATCTAATAAATAATTAATATTGTTTTAATAGGCAGCTTTTCTTATTGTAGGATAAAATATTAGTTGCGATCAAGTCTGTATTGACATATTCTGCGTGACGTATTTTTTTAGTTATAGCGTTATCGTAATTTGAGCTAAGCGATTTTTAGGGTTTTGTATTAAAAACAAAACCCTTATGAAATCGGTCAAATGTCTGTCCGTCTGTCCGTCTGTCCATGAAATATCTCACGAACGGCTGAAGCCACATACATGAAATTTTGTGGGAGTATGTAGAATTATTATAATTCGCCGGAGAAAGCGATTCGTTGTAATAGGCTGACTTTAAGGGGATGTCCCCATAGAGGGGAAATGAAGGTCAAAAAAATTTTTTCATCTGGTATAGGCTTGTGGGGTATCAGGAGAAAGGTAACACCGAGTACATTTTATTTCCAGTATTTTCATCAAATTTGAAAAAAGGAGAAAAGAGATAGAGGGGAAAATATGTGATCCGAGTTTGTCCCCCCCCCCCTCGCATTTCGATACCGTTATACTTAGAAATATGAAAATTTGCAGAAAAGCGGCATTCTACTAGTACAGAAAACCGAAAATCGTAGAATTTTCATATCTCATCAAAAAAGGTTTATAATAGTACATTTCTATAGTTGCAGTTAGCATACCCCTGCACGCCTTAAGCACAACCAAGGTCAAAAATATTGATGGCCAATGATAACCAACATCATTGGCAATAATATCTTTAAGTTTTATTACAATCACATAATATTTAATAATAGTACATTCATTTAAAGTTAGGCATTTTGACATCATTCACACAAAAATTACACCTACCGGCCTCATAGGTGTGAGTACCACTCTCATGTTGTTTTTCGTAGTGCGAATTGCAGTTATTTAATTAATCATTTTTGAAAGGGTAAAGTTTAGTTGGGGGCGCTGCGTCGTAATTAGCAAACTTTACCGGGTGGAAGGGGGGAGGGGTCCACATAGAGGCGAAATTAAGGTCAAATTTTTTTTTATCGACTGGTATAGGCAAGTGAGGTGTCGTGAGAAAGGTAATGTTGAGTACATTCCATTTTTTCGCATTTTCTTGGAATTTGTGGAAAGGGGAATAGTGGGGGAGGAGAAAATATTAGTTCGTAATTTGCCGATATTTATATACCAAAATAAGCGCTTGCTACAAAACCCTCGGATTGCGGGCGTAGCCCTCTATATTCCGGTTTCATTTTAAAGCTTCAATTGGCCGTAGCAAAGAAATATTTTTATACCCTTCTCGATGTGATAGGGTATATCAACTTTGTCATGAAGTTTGCAACGCACAGAAGGAAGCATATCCGACATATATAAACTATATATATTCTTGATCAGTATAATGAGACGAGTCGATTAAGCTTTGTCCGTCTGTCCGTTTGTCCGTCTATTTCTATGCAAACTAGCACCTCCGTTTTAAAGCTATCGAGCTGAAATTTTGTACAAGGCCTTCTTTCAATTGCACGCTGTAAATATGTCGGAACCAATGTAATCGGACCGCTATGTCATATAGCTGCCATAGGAACGACCGGTCCAAATATTCGTCTTTGTGAGAAAAACTTTTTTGTTTCTAAATATATTTTTTTCAAATTTCACACTAGTCAATAGTATGTCAATAGTATGTTGAGTCAAATCACATTCCCGATTTTGGTTGAGATTGGACTACCCTATCGTATAGCTGGCATAGGAACGACCGTTCCAAAAGCAAGTTTTTGTTAGAAAAACTTTTTTATTTCCGAAGGTATCTTTACCAAGTTTCATATTATTCAATCATATTCACTGCCAAACTACGTTCCTAAATTTAGTTGAAATCGGCCTACTATTTCATATACCTCTCATAGGAACAGTGAAATCAAGTTTTACTACTGATTTCAAATGGCAAATGCACCATAAATCACAACGAAGGTATGATACCATACCTTCGGCAAGCTAGCTGAAGGCTAGCTTGTTTTTAATAATTTTTGAGGTTGCCCGACACCCTGTAGATACTCGTGGCCAACTCGGAAAAAAATATACTCTTTCACTCTTTAGAAATTTCGATACCCTTAAATTTTCGACCTAATTTCAATGGCCAAGTATTTGAGGTACATCCTATCCACCACGGACAGATAAGATAAAATTGGTTTAAATCTGTATCAGTCTCTATACAAACCGACTGACCGGCTTTTGATACAGGCAGATCCAGATCTGATACAAAAACACTTCGGATCAGGGGGCTGATGTTTTTGGCAACTGTATACCTTGGTCATCATATACCTTTCCAATTGAAATGTTTCATATTTGGCATACATATCTGAAATCCAAGGGTTCGATTCACTCATCCGAATTAATAAAAATTTAGTTCCGAGCTCACCGAACTATCTAGATTCTTCTGTTTAATCCGCGATGCCAACTTTTCAAAGTAAAACTGACCGTACTTATCATATTAGACTGTGGTAGTACACAGTGTATCTCAATCGCGCAAAGTATGAAATGTGTTACGTTCATAATAACATTTTCTGGTGAATTCTATTACTATAAAAGTAAATTACCACACCATAGTCGGCGAACGTATCAAAGCCCTGAAGTGAATACAGTAAAACCTCCTAATCCGACCACTCTATAAATGGACCACTTCTTAGTTGCATCATCTCATCTATTTTTGTTTTGTATTTTATAAAATACTCTTTATAATGTGGTCCAATTACAAAGGGGCCATGGACCACCACCAGACACTGTATTTTGAGTATATTGGTACAAACCTCCACAATGGGACGAAGTAGATTTTATGATATAATAGATAAAATGAAAGAAGTATGCAAGAATGCTGCTCCGTTAGTATTTCCACGTTTTCAAAAGCAGGCGGTGCAGGTGTCGAAGTTTTCGGGCAGTTTACAGTTTGGGGAGCCCTAAAAATGCATTTCCTGTCAACAAAATGTTCGTTTTGTACTATATAATAATAAGCAATAGTAAACATTCAAATTTCCTTAAGGCAGCAGTTAAGGAAATTTGTCCGATTGTGCAATATCTGCACTTAAAATTTAATTTTCCTCTTGAAATTTGAGTTAACATTTGACTGCTAAACTAAACCAAGCCACACTTCAGGCAAATCCATGCCCCGTTTTCGTATTCGATACTCTAATCTGCTCTATAGTATTTTTTACCGATTGTTCTGCTCTCTGCTACGCGAGAAGGAACCCGTTAATTATCGATAAAATAATATTTTTTTGCAGTAATGTC